>JAJMJA010000038.1:0-99542 GCA_030568835.1 Kodamaea hsintzibuensis (nom. inval.)
AATAGTAAGAGACATCGAAAGACCCGTACCGCAATAGTAAGAGACATCGAAAAGACCCGTTCCGCAATGCTACTGTATCTCTAAGCTCCTGTAATATGTATTCTTTTTTATATAATTCAGACAGATATCTAACTATCAAAATTCCATGCTTATCACGAGCACGTAGAATTTTGAGTTGCATAAGGGTTTAATTCATCTCCAGTTAATAAATTTATATTATCAACTATAGGCAATTCAATAATTTCTTCAGGAGGATCTATATAACAATTATTTTTTAAATCCATAATTTTATATAATTTACCATGTTTTTTATATAATTCCAATATTTTATTAATAGATTTTTTTCTCCTTAACTTTACTGATATTACGTATAAATTAAATTCTGGTATATCTATATAAAAATAAGCATAATCCGTACCTTTTAAAGAACTTATAATTAAATTATTATATAATATATTATATTTTGATAAATAATTTATTTTAATGAAATTATCATACATATTCCATCCAATTTCATTTCTAGTAAATATTAAAAATGGTTTATATTTTTCGTACAATTTTATATATTTTCTAGGATTAGTACTTATTATTTTAGATAAAACTATATTAGATGTATTTCCTTTTATGAATAATCTGTAAGCTATATCAAAATTATTAACAATTTCATAATTTGTAATATTATCATTTCTCAATTTTTTATTATCAATATAATCTTCTTCAAAATAATCAAAATCGGACTCAAAAGGATATGGTCCTATAGGATATAAATTTGCATTACTAATTCTATTATTAGTATTTAAATATTCAAAAAAATAACTATCATCTATTTCTTCATCACATTCTAATGTTTCTTGATGTTTAATATAATATTTCTTATCCAAATATAATGCTAAACTATAAGCTAATTTATATCTTTTTTTAAATTTAATACTATTGTATTCATTTTTCCAATCATTTAAAATACAGATATATGCAAAACTAGAACCATAATTTTCTTTAATTAATGAACAATTTTTATGATTTGGATATTTAAAATCATGGAAAACAAATTCATAATAACTAGAAGTGTCAATTTTATCGCTATTATTAGCAATTAATATTCCATTTATCATAGGGTTAAAATAAAATGTAATATTTAAATTAATACACTTTTCCGCAAATTTAATATTTCTATAACATCCATTAATCATAGATATTAATAAATCATAATTTTCATCATTATCGAATTCATCTAATTTTTCTATATTTTCTTCAAAAAATTCTAAATAACCATAGAAAGCTAATTTATTCATTGTATGATTTATCTAATAATGATTGGGAATCAATACTGTGAAATTTAGGCTGGTAAGTTTCTTTCAGACGAGTTTGAGATTTTCTACTTTTTTTGAGTTAATCCCACGTTACCTTACAGAATATTTACTTAAACCACTTCAGTATTGAAATCCTAAGGTGTGCTATCAAAAGTGAGCAGAGTCTACACTTAGAAGAAGATGAGCACGTGTAATATCTCAGAAACATGATAATTTAAGTGAGTTCTTTCAAATTAATTTGTACTGACTTCACCTCATTCATTTTTTTTGACCTGATTTCACCCAAAAATCTATCAAAAGAAATAAGAACACCTTCACATTTTGGCTGTCAACGGACCATTGACTCTCGCTTATTTTCTCATGATACTTAACGTTACAGGCTTTGTTATCTGATGACCAATAGTCTGAAACATGAAGAAGAAATAGCAAAGCGTAACAGATTTTGAAAATGTGTGATAATTTGTGAAACTATTCATTTGCTACCAAAGTGAGCACGTAGATTGAATTTTGCTGTTTAGAATTATCCCAAGGATTTGAATTTTTTGATTTCCTGGATATCAGTGGCTAAGTGCTGATATAAAAGAAGAGTCTCAAAATATAAATCACTCACGGCAAATCCTACCACCTTGAATATTTCTGTTGACTTTGTTCTGACTGATTACTTCGGGTTCTACCTATAATAATTTAGTTTGTTGTTCAATGACTTCTCTCGACTTCTCTTCACTATCACAGGGTTTACAGCCCTTCTTACAGTCACCTGAGAGCGGAAATGTGGCGTGCCTCTATACACTTAGATGCTAACTCAACTGTTGTTGTATCATTGTTAATGCTCAATTTTGGTATAGTGTACCTATTGTATATTTGGTGTTTCAACTCTGGTACCAGAATTGAGTGTACTCACTACTGTCATGGAATACCTACAGTCTGGCAGATATCAATAAATGAATGAAGCCAATATCAACAATTCAATATTAGATTAAAAATACCTTTCGGCTACGAAAGTAATCACCTGTTCTTCCAAGTGGGTTGCTGGGCAAAACACATTTGAGTTCGAAGACAGAGTAAAAACACTCCCTATTTGACTGGATTTTGCCATCTCCACTAATGAGTTCTTCGTTTGTCCAGATATTAAAGTTGTCATTTCAGAAACTTTCCATGTGGGGTATCTAACTACATAAATAATGGTTGGTTGGAATGATGCCTGGAGGGTACGGTAGTGCTAATATCTTCACTACTTTTACCTGGATTGGAGCTGTCACTTCAAGTACTACAGTGGTCGCGACTCCTGGTAAGACCGTAACTGCCATTGAGGCGGCAACATTCCTAACCTTATATTCACCGTCACTTCTACTTGGACGAGATCTGACGCTCAAACAACCACTATAACTCTAACAGTCCCAGGTGAACTTGGTACAGCTTTTCAGAAGTCCCAATTCCAACTGTAACAACTTCTAGAACGTGCACTGGAACCGTAAAATCAATCACCAAAGTAACAGCACCTCCTGGTGAGGCTGCAACCTTGATTATTTAGGTTCCAGAAGATTCAATTACGTTCTCAACTTTGAGCTCATCCTCGTCAAAGGCTTGTTGCTATTTAACTGAAGCTTCAACTGAAACGTCAACTTAAAAGTTGACATCAGCTTTTGTTGACAGCTTGTGCTCTATCTACGACTCAAAAAGAACGTCCAGCTACTTCTGAAGATACCCATACAAACTCATCTCGTCTGCCCGGAATGCACTCCTTCTGATGATACCCATTCAAGAAGAACCAATGTCTGTCGAGGCTGCACACCTCCTGATGTCACGAACCTACTGACGGAACAAAACTGAAATGAAAGTATGTAGGCCCTTCGCAAATGATAAGGCACTCTCCCAGATAGTACTTTTAACTCCACCCTAAGGTTCTTGTAATCTATGGAACAAGTCAATAGATTCGTAAGCTTCTATCTCGCCATTCAAATATTAATATGTAGCACTTATACTTCATAGCATAACCACACTCAGGATATGATTTATGATTTCATTATTGGATTTAACTTGATCGTCTTACGCAAGAAATCATATACTGTACTTGAAATTACCTCCGAATCAACATATCTCTTCAAGCACACCAATCGTTTATACAGAATTTAATGTCATAAGTAGAATACTTCAATCAAACCAAGTGGTGAGTTACTCTACTCAATACCTTTCCACCAATTCTAACACCTTTGCTCAGAGTCGTGCGAGGGTTCAATCAAAGTATTCACGTGATTGTGAAATATAGTTGTTTAGTTTGCTTATTGTCTTCATAAGGGGCTCATTTGAGGAGTTCGATTCACCTTTTATTCTTTGCTAGCTGAGTACTGTTCATCGGTTAACATGGAATTCAGGCGAACAGATACTGCTGACTCGATTACATCTACAGAAAGCATTCCGACAACTACACGTCACTCTAGAATTTTTGGATCACGAACAAGTGTTGGAGCATTACCTAGTTTACCTGATCTTTCCCCACTGGCTTCAAAACCAAATAGCCCGTTGAAAGTAGAGCATGATTATGAATCGGAAGAAGTAGAAGCCACTCCAGATAACACATTTGTTGAATTTGACTTGAGCAAGAAACGGAACACGTCCTTCCCAGATGATTTAAGTTATGACTTATCTGAAAAGATTATAAGTTCAGGTAAACTGAAGTCTCAGGAAAGAATCTTGGAAGAGGCTGCCTTGAAGAAAGAAAATGAGATAGTACTAGAAGCTCCGGAAGCTGACGACTTTTTCAGCTCCAATACTTCAAATTGGAAAACGATGAAAACAATTACTGAGTTGGACTACTATAACGAGAGAGGAGAGTTGGAATTCGAAAGCGGAGGACCACAGTTTGATTCCTTAGAAAACCGTGGGTATACTAAAATCGACACTGAAGAACAAGTCGCCAAATACGCACAATTGGACGTCAAAACAGACTTTCTTTTCAAGCAAAAAACAGACTTGAAAGACCTTAAAAAGACTGCCGAGGTACATGACGATGATGAAGATGACACGTTTGACATAGACGACAACTTAGACTCTGAAGACACCTTAGCCACAACTAAAGGTATGCTCTCTGATAGCCAGAAATTCGCGTATGTGGGAATAGTGAAGTTGATATCTGTGGACATGGCAACAGACCTTGCAACATTAAGAACGTGCTCATCAAACAAAATAGCAAAAACATTGAGCTTTGGTCAAAGAAACTTTTCCAACTGGACGCAATATGTGATAACAAAGCTTTATGATCATATGAATTTAACCGAAGACGAAAAGAAAATGATTGAAAACTTGAGCATCCACGGTTTGGAAGTAACAGATTTATCTAACTCACTCGTTGAGGTTGAAATCGAGGACAAGAAAGGAAGTAAGCAATGGCTGATGGCTGACTTATATCCTGGATTTGACCTTCGTTGGGTCATTGTTTGCGACTTGCTTTTACTTTTACTTAGCGATGGTTACTACGATGCCAGATCAAATGCACTTTTAGTTCGCTTTGCTAATACAATCGGTGTTACCAATTTAGAGATTTTGCAATTTCAAAGACGTTTACTTGAATCACTTGAAATGGATACAACAGAAAAGAGTATTGAAAACAAAGAAGGGTTGCTCAATGACAGGCAATTTATAGATAAGCACATCAAGAGAAATAAGAACAGGCGATATGCTTACATTGGTTTGGCGACCTTAGGTGGTTCTTTGGCCATTGGATTGTCGGCAGGGTTGTTGGCACCAGTCATTGGTGCGGGTCTTGCAGCTGGTTTAACAACAGTAGGTATTACTGGTACTACTGGATTTTTGGCCGGAGTCGGTGGGTCTGCTATTATCACAACAGGTGGTATAATAACTGGTGCCAAAGTCGGCTCTAAGGCAGGTGCACGTAGAACTGGCGACGTCCATAACTTTGAATTCAAGCCCTTGCACAACAATAGAAGGCCTAATTTGATCATTACAGTATCTGGGTGGATGAATGGTCAATTAGATGATGTCAGATTGCCATTTTCAACAGCCGACCCGGTTATGGGGGACATGTTCTCCTTGCTTTGGGAACCAGAGATGTTGCAACTGATGGGTCAAACTATAGGAATTTTAGCATCAGAAGCATTATCCACTTCAATTCAGCAGATTTTGGGTGCTACAGTTTTGACAGCATTGATGTCTGCAATCCAATTACCTATGGCATTATCAAAATTATCTTATTTGCTTGATAATCCTTGGAATGTGTCATTAGATAGAGCTTGGAAGGCAGGCTTGATATTGGCTGACACTTTAATTGCTGGAAACTTGGGTGTAAGGCCAATCACACTTGTTGGTTTCCTGTTGGGTGCTCGTCTTATTTATTCGTGCCTTATCGAGTTGGCTAAAAGAGGTGGTTACGGACTCATAGAAAATGTGATTTTATTGGGATCACCAATCACTGTTAAGAGAGACCAGATGGTGTTGGCAAGATCCGTCGTGAGTGGTAAATTTGTGAACGGGTTCTCAAAGAAAGATTGGATTTTGGGATACTTGTTTAGAGCAACTGGTGGAGGTTTGCTGAGTATTGCTGGGTTATCTCCTATTGAGAACGTTGAAGGAATCGAAAATATTGATTGCACACATTTGGTAGAAGGCCATATGTCCTACAGAACTGCTATTCCAAAAATCTTAAAGTTGTGTGATTGGGAAATCTTGAGCGAGGAGTTTGCGGAAATCGAAGAAGCAGATCCCGAGCAAGTAGAAAGACAAAGAGAGTTAATTCATGAATTTGATGAAGCTCGTGCGAAAATGCAAAAGGATATGGAACAGCAACAACACCTACCAAAGAAGAAAACATGGAAGAACTGGTTTAAACCAAAGCAAAAGGAATGGTGGGAGATTTATGAAAATGAACAAGGAGAGAAAATTAAACCTAAAAGTCCTACTTCAGGTTCGAACCCAAACGAGCAAGAAGAGTACATGGAAGAGTACTCTGAGGCACCAGTTCCAATATTTGACATTAGTGCTTTGGCTGACGAGATCAAAGATATTGAAAATATCGCTGAAAAAGATCCCGTTGAGCTCAAGAAGGTAAGGGAGGAAGTGGTGCCTAAGGAAGCACAACCGATTCGGAAAACGAATGAGGACTTAGAAGAAACTTAAGGTGTATACTATGTATTCTTTGTGTGTAGTAAAATGTATTTCATGGGTGTTATATTACTTGTATCAATTTGAGCTTGAATTCACAATCGTCTTCAATTATGGATCATTGGGATCTTGTCGGTGTGAAAGCATTAACTACTTTGCGGTGAATAACTTCGAAGCTATTTGTGATTTTTTTTGGCATATTTCTTAGGATTCCCTGAAGACTCAAAAATACTTGCTGAATTGTACGAATGATGTTAGTCCAAGTAATCTTCTATAGAAATTGTTAGTTAATCTTAAGACCATTAAAACCGAGAATCTCTTTTGTTAAACAGGACATATCTCCGGGCCTTTTGTAATGATTACTTATCATTTTCAACCACTTCCGTCGTAACTTGGCACACTCTTACTTTACAAAGGTATCGCAGACTTGGCAAAGCTGCAACTAAGTATAATTACACTTAACTGAGATGGGGTTCTAAACACTCCTTCAATTATGTTGCTCAAATGAGCACAAACATTAGTCAGAAACCTCAATTAGGAAGTACAATCCAAAGTGCTGCAAAACCTTAATCGAGCTAATTCCGACCTGAGCATACTTCATCTAAAGTCTCAGCTACTATAAAACTTGATGAACACCCGCTCCATTTAACTCAATGCCATTATTCAAATAAAAAATGAAATATCTCATTATCGGTGCTACAGGTTACATTGGTTCCACTCTTTCTCAAGACTTGAGAAGGGCAGGCCATAGGGTTTACGGTTTAGCTCGTAGCCCCGAGAAAGCAAAACAGTTAGAGGCTCACGAGATCATTGCTTTGACCGGAGACGCATACATCAATGAGGCTATCACTGTTGAGGGAGTTGATGCAGTCGTTGACTTGAGTGGCACTCCAACAAGCACACCTGAAATTTTGAAGCATGTTATAGCTGCTTCCAAAAAGGTAGCCAAACGCATTGGATTCATCTATTTCTCTGGAATTTGGGTACATGGTTCATCAGATGTACCAGTGAGTGACTTGGACGTAGTTGGAACCCATGCAAAGGTTCAACCACCACCAATTGTAGCATGGATACCAGCTATGGAACAAGAAGTTGTTAAAGCAAACGAGCACTTGGACGCTATAGTTCTCCGTCCTGCTCTTTTATACGGTGGCTCTGCTCCTGTCTGGAGTACATTCATAGAGCCAATTTTGGAAGGAATCAGAGAAAACAAGAGTGAAATCGAAGTTTACATGACCCAGGATACCCCAATTACCTTTGTTCATAATAACAATGTGGCTTCCTCTACCAAGTACGCTCTTAGAGACATTTCAAATCTTTCAAAGGAGAGGGTTCCAATCTTCGGCTTGAACGATACTCGTGAAAATATCTCTGAGATTATCTCCAAGAGTGCTGTTGCTTTGGGTTACAAAGGAAAAGTCCACTTTGTTGGTCCTCCAGCAGATGATGCCTTTTTAGTTGCAATGAACACAAAAGTGAATGCTGACTCCAAACGGTTCAGTAAACTTACGGGTTGGGAACCTGTTGAAAATTCGGTTCTTAAAGACATCGAGTTGTACGCAAGAGCTTATGCCGCATACAAGTAGTTGTACTTCTCCGAGAATACTTCGTGTAGAATACTAAATTAACCAGCTTTTTATTGTTCCCTTTAACGTAGAATAACAAAAGTGATAGATATCCAAACAGTATATTGTAGATGTTTCAAGAAGTATACAGCCATCCTATTGAAAGAAATTGCAAAGCTCATACTCCAATACTAGTTCAATGAATCCAACCACTTTCTATGCTGTAAGTCTTTGGTCCTCTTGCCACAACGTAAATTATCAATGACGTGAGAGAAGCTATCCATAATGATGTAAGTTTAGCTTAGTAGTGGTCAGGATACTTCCTAGTCTAAAACTGCACGTAGCTTTCTTCCTACTATTTGCAGCCAAACAGCCTTTCCGTATCTAGTAAGTTCGATGTTTACACACCCCTCCTTTTCGCGTAACTTTCAGACTCAAGTGAAATTTTTTTACTCAAATTTAGTCAAAATTTTGATAATCAACAGTCACCTAACAAGAATCATGCCTACCATTGCCGTTGACAAGTCTGATCTCTTTGAGCTTCTTGGCAAGAAGTACACTACCGAGGAATTCGATGAGTTGTGTTTCGAATTCGGCATTGAGCTTGACGAGGATACTACTGAAGAGTGTCAAGGAGACGAAAGACCTCAGTTGAAGATTGAAATTCCAGCCAACAGATACGATATGTTGTGTATTGAGGGTATTGCACAAGCTTTGAACGAGTTTTTAGGTAACCTGACTGCTCCAGCATATACTTTGAACCCTCCTAAGGCTGAGATCACTTTGACTATTCATGAGTCAACACAACAAGTGCGTCCTTATGCTGCAGCTGCAATTCTCAGAGGTGTTGTTTTCGATGAAAGACGTTATGAATCCTTTATTGCTTTGCAAGACAAGTTGCACACCAACTTGTGCCGTAACAGAACCTTGGTTGCCATCGGTACCCACGATCTCGACACTTTGACTCCTCCATTCACTTATGAAGCTTTGGCTCCAAAAGACATAAATTTCGTTCCATTGAACCAGACAGCCGAGTTGAACGGTGCCAACTTGATGGAATTTTATGAGAAGGACAAGCACTTGGGTAAGTACTTGCACATTATCCGTGACTCCCCAGTGTACCCAGTCATCTTAGACTCTAAGAGAACTGTTGGCTCGTTGCCACCAATCATCAACTCGGACCACTCCAAGATCTCTTTAAAGACCAAGAACGTCTTTATTGATGTCACAGGTACTGATAAGACTAAGACTGACCTTGTTGTCAACCAAATCGTAGCTATGTTCTCTCGTTACTGTGAGGTTCCATTCGAAATCGAGCCTGTTAGAGTCATATCACCACACAATGGAGAGGACCGCCAGGTTCCTGCCGTTGAACCAAGATCTGCACAAGCTGAAGTATCATACATCAACTCTTGTGTTGGATTAGACTACAGCGGAGCCGAGATTTCCAAGTTGTTGGCTAAAATGTCATTGACTGCCTCGCAAAATAAGGAAGATGCTAACTTGATTGATGTTAAGATCCCAATTACTAGATCGGACATCTTGCACCAGTGTGATATCATGGAAGACGCAGCCATTGCGTATGGTTACAACAACTTGAAGAAGACTAAGCCACAGAGTGCATCACTCGTTGCACAACCATTACCTATAAACAAGGTTTCGGACATTTTGAGAATAGCTTCAGCACAATCAGGTTACTTAGAGGTGTTGCCATTGACATTATGTTCTCACGATGAAAACTTTAAGTTCTTGAGGTTGAAGGATGATGGTAAGACAGCAGTCAAGTTGGAAAACCCAAAGACTGCCGAATACCAGGTTGTTAGAACAAGCTTGGTCCCAGGATTGCTTAAGACTATTAAGGAAAACAGAAAGCACTCGTTGCCAATTAAGGTCTTTGAGGCTGGAGATGTAGTGTACAAGGATGACCTGTTAGAGAGAAGAGCATTCAACCAAAGAAAGTGGTCTGCTGTGTACGCTGGTAAGACTTCAGGTTTCGAACTTGTCCAAGGATTATTGGGTAAGATCATGCAAACCATGAGAACTGACTGGTTGCAAAACCCAGTTGAACAAAAGGGTAGAGGATACTGGATCGAAGAAGACAAGGAAAACCCTACCTTTTTCCCAGGTAGAGGAGCCAAGATCTTCTTCAGAGCTAATGAGGGAGAGAAGGAACAACGTATTGGTTCGATCGGTGTGTTGCACCCAGAAGTTATGAGCAGCTTTGAAATCCCATACGCTGCTTCTTCTGTGGAAATCAATGCTGAGGTTTTCTTGTAGAGATTGATATAGTTATAATTCATAATAGTTTTAATTTACTGTTGTATTGGATGGTGATAGATAAGAATTGTTGGCAAATAGAATCCATTCAGTGTGAATGTGCCCTTAGTTTTGAAGGAATAAAGATTTACCATAAACGTCTCTTTTTAGTTGG
This sequence comes from Kodamaea hsintzibuensis (nom. inval.), assembly GCA_030568835.1. Lineage (NCBI taxonomy): Eukaryota > Fungi > Ascomycota > Pichiomycetes > Serinales > Debaryomycetaceae > Kodamaea > Kodamaea hsintzibuensis (nom. inval.). The sequence goes on from JAJMJA010000038.1 coordinate 10,422, forward strand.
AATGCAGTGGAGATGCATCCATTATCTCAATATGGAAATTTGTTTATTGGTTGCAACTAAAAACACTTTTACACGTTGGGATGGAATGAGAGAATGTATAATCTAATAGATAACGAATTATTTAAATCTAATGTACTTAAGCTTTGAGTATTTTCTACATGTCTAATTTCTGTCTCGTGCCTTCTGTCTCGTGTCTTCCTATAATCTTGAGTATAATCGTCAACTCGATTGTGTGCTAGTATATATAACTAGGGTCATTATATTCGCCAAGATATCATGTAATAAGTACGTTCAAGATATTAACGTTACCTTGGATACTTGATAATCCTAATAACTTACATTATTCATTGAATATTCAATGAATATTCATACAAGGTAAGTCAAACTAACCTTATCTCATACTCTCCCAAACAACACACGTTCACAAATATCGTAATAAATCTCATTTTTCGCAAGAATTCTGCCAAATTTAATGACACAACGGTTATAATTGACAATTTTGAGTGTCACGTTTAAATCAATCTCATTAAAGCAACTGCTTTATTTCTACTATTTTCTATACTATACTAATCTGCACTTCATAGATCATAGACTTTAATAACTATTTATACCTTTTTTCAACCTTTGAACAACATACCAAACTATACTCAATAAAGAATTCAAATATATTCAATTCTTTAGATCGCTTCTGAATCTCTCACTATTTTTTTTTTTTCACAAAAACTTGGTGATGTTCCCCTCCTAAATAAACCACAGCCTCTACGATCCATTCGTTCCGTTAAACGAATGAAACTTGAACCAACTTCATCAAAACATTATAATGAAAGCCTCAAGAACCAACTCAAGTCCAATTCAACCAAAGATCAATTAGATACAGCCCACATTTAATAACAACCTTTGTGCCTTTGTTTTCAACACCATACCGCTTATCCAGAGCCTCGTACAAACGTCTAGTTTTTCTTTTTCTGTGTACCGCACGACCCGCTTTGTAGAAGAAAACAAGTTCCCCGAAATGTTAACAACACCTTGATTAGTAGAGCACGGTGCACGGCAATCAACACGCAGCAGCTTTCATTTTTGCAAACAGGCCTTCTCGCACTTTCTGACTCAGACTTGAAGTATAACTTGTTAAGTTTCAATATCCAAAAAGCACAGTTTTTTCGGCAACCCCCTCTCTCTATCTACCCCTACAAAAGTTTGAAACTATGAGCGGCAGATCACCTTCCAGGCAGTATGACCTGATCATGAAGTTGTTATTAGTCGGTGACTCCGGTGTCGGTAAGTCATGTTTACTATTAAGATTTGTGGAAGACAAGTTTAACCCATCTTTCATCACCACTATTGGTATTGACTTTAAGATCAGAACCATCGACAGCAAGGGTAAAAGAATTAAGTTACAGGTCTGGGACACGGCAGGTCAGGAACGTTTTAGAACAATCACCACAGCTTACTACAGAGGTGCCATGGGAATTGTATTGATCTACGATGTGACCGACTCGAGATCGTTCGAAAGCGTTGAAAACTGGTACCACACAGTCACCCAACACGCTAACGACGATGCCCAAATCTTCCTCGTCGGTAACAAGTGTGACGACGACGTGAATAGACAAGTATCCAAAGAACAAGGTCAATCGTTGGCTGCCAAATTGAACATCCCATTCTTGGAGGCAAGCGCAAAGAGTAACGAAAATGTCGACTCCATCTTCTACGAGTTGGCAGGCATCATCCAGGAAAAGATCGTCGACGAACCTACCCCAGCAAGCAAAACAACCGCAGGTATCAACGTTGCTCAAGGCAGCGATAACGGTATCAAGCAAAACTGCTGTTAAAAGAAGGGCCTCCTATTTGTTCTATTTATTTCTATGGTTTGAATACATTGTTTTGTAACAAGTACACCAAGTGCACACATATAGCCCTTGACTTCCCTCACCCCTCACCCTACTCCTAAACCTATTGTATACGTGAATTTTAATTGAATGTTATATTTGCTTTTTAATAATTATCTAATGTTGTGCTCTGCTAAACCTTCTTAGCTCTGCTAAACCTTCTTTCCAAAGTAAACCCACTGGTCTTCCAATGGCTTCTCTTCCAACTCCTCCCACACCTTCAAAGCTGCTAACTCATTAGCCAAAGTTAACTCCTCATGAGCTTGTATGATAATTTCTTCAATCAAACCACCTCCAATCTTGTTTTCGATGTTTTCTGTGATTTCTTCCTCTTGAACGATCTTCAATCTGTTGTTGGTCAACGCAGCAACAGACTGCTTGTAAATAGATTCTGCTGGGAACTTAGCATCCAAGACGGTCAACGTACGCTTGTACAATTCTATCAATGCAGGTCTTGGGTTAGGATGTTGGTACAATCCAGCTAAACCAGTAGGGTAACCAGATGCTGCCCTCACAAGAATAGGTTCAGCTTGTCTCAATACTCTTGCAATTCTCATCGTTGTTGTGATCGTTATGTATATTGGCTAGTTTGATATCCGAGTTGTTTGGTTGGTTCTTGAAATTTTTTTTTGTGCGAAGGTTGTATTACGTAATCCTGAAAAAAGCTAGAATGAATAGGATTGTGAATGGAGTGAGAGAAGATTGATGAGAATAAGAATTATAGTAAAGGGATTGAGTTATAGATTGTTGGTCTGTGCATTTAAAGGTTTTCTCAAAATTAATATATGTTTCAGTTTGGAGGAATTTCAGCTTTTATTGAAGATTCTATCTAATAAGGTACGTTTCAGTAAATAGGTTTCATAACAACTTTTAAGGTACACCTGACAATAGCTATTGTCCCAATGCTCAAGTCAATTCGTCTCAAGCCATTTATTTAGGTTGACATGTAACTTTTCAAACTAGAATGTAGTACTGAGATACACTGCTTAATGGTAACAGTATTATGATCTAGGTGTAAACTTTTCAGGATACTGTGATTACAAACACTTCTTCAACTATTTTCCTTTGTAGAGTGGCTGCAAAAACCATTTTAAATGATGGTATTTCAAATATTTTAAATGTGAACTATGATCCCTCTAATATAATAGAAGGTTAGACATTCACAAGAGCTTCGTATTATTTTGACTATTCAACGTTAACCTCAACTACACCACTTGTAACCGAACCATCAGATGAATCCAACTCATCCAAGTTCGATTTAGGCCCCTTGTAAACCTTGTACCCATGAATAAAATAGTAAGCAGCACACAATATCCAAACACCAACGTTAATAACTACTGTGTAATTCATTGAATCTTTATCGACGCTGCGGTTGTCAGGGAACATTGCCATGATAAGAGCATACGACAACCACACTATCGAAACAGTATGGACATAATTATTGTATTTTCCCAAATCAAAAGGTCCGGCAACAAACCTCTTGCTTCCAGTTGGCAACCTTACCATAAGTATAGGAGTTCCCCAAGAGATAATGTTGCACGCAACACACAACGAGAAAAGTGCCCCAGACCCAGCTGATCCATTGATTAAGCACAACAATCCAATAATAGTGCAAAATCCTCCAAGAAACAATGTTGCTCTTACTGGAACCCCGATTCTTGGGTCAACATACTTGATGTAATTGTAAAATACAGGTAACCCGTTATCTCTTGAAAATGCCCACACTTGTCTCAGAGCAGCCACCATCAAGCAAATCCCCATTAAAAATTGACCAAAGGAAATCAATGCCATGAATGCAACTGCCCACAGTTTTCCCAACGAGTCGTATACAATTTGTGCAACTACACTGCCTGTAGATGATTGTAATACACTGGCAGTATCTCCACCTTTAATTGCAGCACTGCAAACGATCACAACAAACCATCCAACTATCCAGCTAACTGTAATGGACCCTGCAATTCCATAAGGTAAAGCATGTTGAGCATTTCTTGCTTCTTCAGCACAATGAATTGGTGAGTCTAAAGCACCAAGTGTCCAAATAATTGGCATCCACGAGAGCATAAACGACCATCCTTTTGTCCAATCCCTAGCGTTTTCAACTTTTGTAAATATATACAGAGCATTGTTTAAGCCATAATTCTTATGAGCTCCAATAGGAATGGCAATAACGAATAAAATAACTAGGAAAACATTAAATGATATCGAGATATACTGTAACGTCCCAATATGTTTAGTTGTGGCACATGCTATAGCGACGTTTGCAAACATACAACCGACAAATACCCCATAAGCCTTTGCGTTTGTGATTTCAAAAGAGCCTTCAGTACTAATAACTACTGCACTCAAAACTTCCACGGCAAATCCATATGCAATAGAGCAAATTCCACCACATAACCCAAGAGTGTTAGAACACCCAATTAAAAAACTCAATGGAATACCTATTTTACCTGGTGCATAATAATTCGTGTAATAGTATAACCCACCACTTGTAGGAATTGCCAGAGCTAAAATAGTTAACGAAATTCCCGTACAGAAGATAAATAGACCCGCAAGAAACCAACCCCACACAAGACCTGCAGGGCCAGATTCTAATCCTAGCAGAATTGTCGACGAAATGGAAGGTACCAAACCTATAATGCTAAGAGAAATACCAAATACTTGAAAAGTGGAATAACGTCTTTTTAGTTCTTGTCTGTATCCGATTTGTGCTAATAATTCAACATCGTTTGCAGCATGTTTTGCATCAATCACCCGAACTTCTTCGATCACCAAATTCTTTTCGCCTTTTGAGCTCTCGTAGCTGTGAATCTTGCTCATTGTGATGTACTATACTGAACACTATTAATTAGGGCAATAACTCTATTATATAGAAATTAGGTACCATCCAGTATGTTGAACTAAACTGTGGCATACCCTGGTTGAAGCGTACGATTTTGCATCTACTTTGGAACTATTTTTGCAATCAGGCAACTTGATTATTTTCGTAGAATTTCCTATTATCGTAAGCTTATTATGAACACTTCACGGTAGCGATCCACTTTCAAAATGTGGCACTGTTATTAGTGGCGCTTTCATTGATATTAACAGTGCAGATCTTGGTTCGTTTTCGGTTCGTAAGGGGATAATCTGAACTATAAAATATTTAAGATTATCTAAAGCCACATTAACGGTTAACGGTTTCAGAAGCCGATTATAATGAAGAGTATTGTTGCTTATCTGTTCATTAGTGTAGCCAATGAGCTGTTTCGGATATTTATAGAGTTTTGCTGATCTCATTTCAATGATTGAAAGGAAGGGCCAGGTAAATTAAACTTACATAGGCTCAGATTATTAATAAACGGTAACAGCAATGGCAGCAAGGCCTTTAGCTCACTATGAATAGTATCTACAATAAACATTAAGGATACTTGTATTAATGGTCATAACCATAAACTAATTCTTCAAACCGATCTATATTAATTCACAATACTCGAACGTTTGGATAAGTGAATATCCCCTGTAAATGGTTCAACTTTATAGGCCAAAAGTATAACGTGCTAATATAAATAAATGAGAAATTTTAAAGCAATTTAATGAAGGATTATGCTGCCTTTGCTAAACTGCGGAGTTATTCGTTTAGTCGTTAGTTTTGCTATCGTGGAATTGTAGATTGAACTACAATTTTGCGTATGCATAATGGTTATGAACTCTGACGCAAGGCTTTCGTTATAGATATGTACCAATAACAAGGTGCGATTTGCAGCCAACGTGTACATACCTATGACAGAAGTTGAACCAATAGCTTTAAGTATCCAACAAGTGTGGTATTAGTTCATTGACCTAGAGCTATTATTCTAGCCCTAATGGACAGTTTCAGCCTTCAGAACATCTATTTTGATTTAGTTTCGAAGAAGTACTCCAGTGACTTTTATGCACCTCAGGAACACAAGTAGTATTCAAAAGGATTTTGGGTAAGTTTCCTTTGGTTACCTTGTTCGTGTAGAGACCGCCTGAATGTTGGACATTTTCGTGATGAATAATTAATCTGGTTAACTGTACGGGTATTAACTGTGGCTCTATCAAATCTAATTTATTCTTCTAACTGACAGTGCAAATATTTTTGGTAGACTATATAATGTCGATTTGTCTTGGTTAATTTTTGAACCGTTAACTCAAGACTTTCTGCTGAGGAGTTTCCCTCTTAAAGAAAGACTTGAATCGAGTTAATTACAATAATAAATCTTAGTAGTTGGTGAATTATGAAATCCAATTAGTTCAACTGTCTTGCCTCATTGAAGTCCGGCCAAGAAAGGATGCCCATTATTCAAAATCAAAACCAACAGTAATCAAAGATAATTGTTGCTTTCCGTGTTATGAAAAGTCTGCAGTAGCATTTATCAACGAAAAATATAAGAGTTAGCATTATCTATGCTTCAGATTTTCCAACAACTCGGGAATATCGTTTACTGATTTTTGTCATTCTCATGCTTCTGTTGAGCCTCGATTTCAGATTTGCCAACTTGCAAATAAGAGTCTTATTTGAAAGACTCCTTGGAGATTGTGGAGCGTGGCTATACTCAACAGGCAATGAAGTGACATAGTTGTGGATTTTTAGTCGTTTCACAATTAATCAAGAAAACTTCAACAATCATGTAAACCTTTGAGTCAAATGGTAATTACAAGTTCAAAGTTGAATTGATTTGACATTATTCATCAAAAGTATATGTAATTCAGGAACAAAAAAATTTGTCATCTTGATTACAGATCAACTCATATCTACACTGTATGAGATCTGAAAGATTGTTAATGATTGCTAGCACTTGGGGCGCATCATTATATGTTTGCATTCGCTATACAGAAACTTACCAGTCTCCACCATCTCCACCATCATCGTAGCCGTTGTCGTAGCCATTGTCGTAGCCTTGGTCGTAGCCTTCTTCTCTTTCATGATCTTCCCAGTTGTTGATGGCTCCTCCCAACAACATACCACCTAATAAACCACCACCTACACCCATGGCCATTTTAGCTCCGTTACCCATACCTTGACGTTGCGGTTGCTGTTGCATTTGTTGAGGTGGAGGGCCTTGTTGGTATCCACCGTATCCTTGAGGTGGGTATCCACCGTAACCTTGTGGAGGGCCTTGTTGATATCCGCCGTATCCTTGTGGAGGGCCTTGTTGGTATCCACCATATCCTTGTGGTGGCCCTTGTTGGTATCCACCGTAACCTTGTGGAGGACCTTGTTGGTAGCCTCCTCCACCGTAACCTTGTTGTGGAGGGCCTTGTTGGTAGCCACCACCTCCACCACTTCCATTTCTATCATGATGTTGAGATTGAGGTTGAGCTGGAGCTCGAGCTGGAGTTGCTTGCTGATGCTTTTTTTCATCATAGGCTGGAGGTGGAGCACTTGGTTTGCTTGAATCATCCCAAGTGGTTCCACTTGGTTCTTCCCATTGAGATTGTTTAGTGTCTAAATTAACAAAGAACCAGGTCTGGTACTTCTCTTCCCACTTAGCAAGCCAATTCTTAGGCACATTGGGAGGGTTGTTAGGATCTTTTTTATTCATGGTGGCAATTGAATCTAATTTTTGGAGATTGTCAACATTTTAATGGTTTTTATATCAAAATCGAATCGCGAAATGTTCAAACCAATTCAATTTTGAGTCCTCGCTTTTAATTGTTTGGGGGCTTCGCCATACAAAATTCATTCCCATCATCTGTGAAGAGCTAGCTACAAGAGAGTAAGGAGGCCATGTCAATGTCAAGAAGGTCATAGGTTGTCTCTACTAGGTAACTAAGGAGTAAAACTGTTGGTAAATGCCTCATTTACCCATTCTTTATTGACAACTATCTCCGTTCAGGAAAATGTCATTTGAAATTCGTCTCCTCCTATTTAGGGTTTGGAGGCTTAGACTATGAACTGATGGGATGGCCATGAAGTGACCACTTCAAAAGGTAACTCATTGCGACGATTGGAAGTACAGAGTATTTGCAATTAAACATTGAAAATGTCCTCATAAGGCTTATCGGATCTATATAGTTCACCTTATCTTTGATAGTGCTACTATCTGTCCAAGAGTTAAAGTTCTGGGCTCGTTGATTTGGCTCTAATTTACGGGGTACATTTAGGAGTACTTTTAGTACGTCATAAAAACGTGACTGATCCAATGTCAAATATTTGCACCCAAAGCAAACGAAGGCTTGGCTAGACTTGCAGAGATCAGCTAGATGAGGCTAGTACATTTCTTGCATTTATCCATGTACTAGAATGTATAAAGGTATTAAGGAAGTATAAGTTAACAGTATCTAAAATGATTGCTTTAAATGTATGAGGGGAAATTCGATTCGTCTAGAGTTAGAAAGCTTATGATTGGATATTTAACTTGATAGTGTTTATGCGATTCTAGATCATTGACGAAGCTTCTTGATAGCTCCTAGGCTTTAGTCAACTCAATTTTGTGTTGGATTGGTGACATAGATTTTAAAAATACCCAACTGTTGACACTTTAGCCTTCCTTATTCTATTGATTCTGTGAATTGGAGGTTTCAGTTTTGTGAATGTCAATGTAGGTGTATTTATCAATAAAATCTTCAACCAAGATTGTTTGAATATCGAATTGTACAATCTTTACTTAAACTAATTCATCTACTTTACTTTTAATAATTCATCAACGAAAACATTTAACCTCATCTGTATTAACAATACACTTAGTAACCAATATTTATTCTCTATTCCAAACTTGTTGGTGTCCAATATAAGAAAACCTTCTGTACTTTAGGTCCACAAAACCCAAATGAAGGCTTAGTTCTGTATGTATCAACAGAAGCTATGAAAAATCCAGTCTAATAAACCAACCAGCCCTAAGCTTTAACCACAAGTTAAATCTCAGGGAATACTTCATCTAAAATTTCATCAAATAACTCAAATATCAAATGCTTATTTAAATAATCATTCTGAATCATCCCAAACAATCTTGAAGTTGCGTAGTGTGTGTTTGAGTTTCCGAAAATCTTGGAACAAGTTTCTGTCATAAAAATATCAAGGAGAACTAATGCTTCTTGTCTCGTTGTAGTTTGTTCAGCAACAGTGCGAATCACAGGTGGATCTTTAAACTTACCATTAGGAAATAAAATATTCTTTAACAAAACAACCACTCGTAAAAGTGATTCTTCAGTTTGCAAATGCAATTGGATCTGTTCATTAATCTTCTTCTCGATTGTAGTTCCGAAAACTTGTTGCAAAATGACTATTAAAGCTCTTCCTCGAAGCCAACTTTTACTTCCATGAAGTCTGAATAACGAAATGAGCAAGTCACAAATTGGCTTTACAAATAGAACTTTAGGTGCAGCCTGGGCTGAGCTCAGTGATCCTCCCAACTCATCAAACTGTTTTAATTCTCGTTGCATAGCTCGCAATGTTTCATCCGTGTAAGCTTCTTTATTTGCATTCAGGTTACTTATAGCTGGTGCAGCATTTCCAGCAGCCCACCTATTAGAAATACCATTGTAAAGCTTGTTTGCAACTGATTCGATATTGTTGCTGGGTCGTATCTCAACTCCTAACTTCTCTTCAAATGGTTGATTCTTTCGCAAACTGAAGTTCTCCAGAGATAAAAATGAGCGGAATGCTTTATTGTAACAAACTTCTGGAATTTTTATCAACAGCTGCAAATATTCCTCCAATGCAGCCTTTCTCAACTCCACCAATTGTCGTTGCTGGAATTTGAGTACACTCATGGTAGTCCTCTTCGGGAACTTAAGCAGCCCAACCTGTTCTGGGTATCGTAAACGCAAGTATTCATGCAATTTGAAGAACTGACTGAACCGACGAGCTACAACCCACCCTGCAGACACAACACCTCCCGTTAGTTTTTGAACTTCAACAATATAAAGAGTAAACTCACGCCCACCTTCGCTACCACTAATATACGATTGGATGCTGACACGAGACTTACCAAACAATGAGTTGTCATTCTCTTGCACAATATACTGCTGTTTTTGCAAGTTCTTGCTGTTAATTTCCCTATCTAGACTGATTTTAGATTTCTTTAAGATCTTAAGTTCAGTTATGTTGTTTGTGAGTTCAGCTTTTTTGATGAGTGGTTGCAATATTTGCAACTGTTCATTCATTTTACTGATATCTTTGTTCAACTTGTTGATTTCTTCAGCAAGTGAAAGGTTTCCCGGAGCAGCTAAAAACAACAGCGAGTCCCTGAGCAGGTCGGATGCACTCATATCTTCTTCAGAGTTAGCAAGAGGTGAATCACTATCTGCAGATCCACTGTCACTATCAGAGTCGTCACTAATATCATCAAATAACTTCGAACCTCTACTTCCTCCAACGCTTGAATCACCGTTATCTCCAAAGAGACTCAGAGAATCGCCAAACAAGTTCTTCTTCATATTTAAAGTCAGTAGTGGTTTCTCGTCGTCCATTGCCTCATTTTCTGTTTCATCGTCCAACTTATCATCAGGGTTCAGCATAATTTGGTTAAAGGCACTCTCAACTGCTTTTATAACTTCAGGGCTAATTTCATTATTCAAGTTAGTACTCAGCGGCCCATTAAACGAAGGTTGTGGCTGCTTGAGAGAGTCAATATCCACAAGTTTAGCAAAAACTTCAGATTTCTTGAATAATGCAAGGTCTTCGTTCATTTGTTGGTAGGTGTCTCTCTGTAAGCGAAAGAGAGCCTTCCTAGCATTTTGATAAGTGAAGAATTTCTGCTCAGCAGTGTTATAAGACTTGTTAACTAACTGTGCTATCAAATGCTTACTTGAGCTGTTGATGTTGATTACTGGGTTCACACAAAACCTGTTGTAGATTTCCGTAATGTCTTCTACATTTGAAAACTCAAGCAGTAAGCCCATTTCGTCTTCCTCATCTTCTTCTAAGGGTGCCCTAAGATTATCGATTGCTGTCCAAAATGTAAGGAGCTCCAACCTTTCTCTTGAGTTTAAGAATTCGGAGAACAATTTGTGCGTGGCAGGGTGGTTTAAGACGTCCAGCAATTGTAATGCTTCAATTGCAGCTTTTTCTCGGCCACTTACAACAGCCATTACCTCGTTGACACATTCTCTTAATGCATGAAGTTTCCTAATAATGGGGATGGACAAGTTGGGAGAATTCTTCATCTGTGAAATAATGCATTGTTCAACTTGTTTCAATTGTTCAGTAGTCTCAAGTTTCTGAATAATACCGATCAACTTACGAATAGTTGCACTATTTGTTTGCTCAGTAATAGTGAATGGTTGGAGATTAACGTGCATCTTCAGGGTATGTTGGTCTAATGCAGCTATCAATTGTTTCACCTGACCTCGGTGTTTTAAATTGTCTCCTATTAATTTGACAATTAATACATTGTAGAAATCACTCTCTCCCACCATCAGAAAGACACTTGATAAAACAGTACATGCTAATATCTCAGTCACCAAGGCAATTGCAACTTCACTCTGATTCTCATTTTCAGTCAACAAGAGTGGTAAGATTTTGGAGACTTTGCTTCGTAAATACTTCTTTTCTTCGAAGTTCGGGTCCAGGTTGGTTATTGTAACTCCGTGATGGATGTTTCCTTTATTGTACAGTTTTGCAACTGCAACTTCATATTCAGGAGAGAATACAGAAAGATTTGTCTTGCTGCGGTTGGTAACTTCAACAGCTTTTATATAACTGTTGAAATGGTCATGTAAGATTGGGAGTATCTTTGCAATCAATAATCTTGACAAGTCAACTTGTTGTAATCTCAGTACCAAGTTCCGTAAGACGTGTTTAATCTCTATTTTAATGTCATTTTCTAAAAGGTCAGATTTAGAAATCCGTTGAAACCATGAGTTAATGAATGAACCAATAATGTATGAAATCAACTCGTTAACTGTAGAGGAGATTTCTAGTGACTCAGGAAAGATTGGGTCTTCTAAGTCCAGCTCCGAAACCTCAAGCTTTTTGCTTTGTTCCAGCCAAGCATCGGCTTGAGTGAACTTGAACCGTCGCAGCTTTCGAAATACACTTTTCAGTGGAGTCAGCTTCTGAACTGTTATAAAATATATCAGTAGTCCAATTGAACTAATAAAACCAATCAAGAAAAGTACCCAATACCATACTGATACCCATAGAACATAAGCCACAATCGTCAATACAGCTATCGACCATGCAATTGTCGGAATCCTATCATCCCTAACACCTTGAATGTTGAAGATAGATACCTTAAACGGAAGATTCAACATCCCTTTGCTTTCTTTCCTATTATCACACTTATATTGAACTGTGACTTGATCTTATATCAAAAACATTTACACAAAATATCGATCACGTGAAGATTACGTAAGATTTAAATCTCGATGTTTAAGCATCTCATCTCGATGGTTAAGTGGGTGGTAAGTTATGACTATTCTATTAGTTATTATACATATGCAAATTCAAAGTAGACCTATTTATCCTTCTTGTCTTTCTTTACTTTCTTTTCCTTCTTGCTGCCATCTTTTTTCAGTTTAGTTACTTTATACTTGTCTTCAACTTCTAACTTCTTCTTATCTTTTGCAGCTTTCTTCTCTTTCTTTAAAGTATCTTCCTTGTCTTTAGACAGACTCTTTACTTTCTTCTCTTTCTTATCAATTCTTTCTTTCTTGTCTTTAGTTTTATCTTTCTTACTTGTCTTGTCTTTCTTTCCATTGGAAAATGCTACTTTGATATCTTCCAACACTTTACTTGCATCCATCTTCATCTGTTTCGCTTCAACATGTTTAGTCTTTCCTATAGTTCCTGCTAAACCAGACCCTTGTACAAACATCCTGTATAACGGAGAAGTAGCTTTTCGAACATCGGCTGCTACACTCTCTCTATTCTGTGTAAATGATACTTTTCCTGACTTATTGCTAACATCCAAGTTATTTAACTGAGAGTCAAACAACTTCTCCCACCACATATCTGCATCATTTCCTCCATGTCCTAAACCCTTGGTATCTTTCTTATGTTTCACTAAAATAGGTTTCTTCAATCCTCCCTTCAGAAGTGCCTCGCCTTCCTTCCACCCAAGCGATTGCAAGTACAAGTTAGCATTCATGGTTTGATGATTTAATGTTAAAAAAAAAAAAAAATTAAAAATCCAAATCAAGTTTAAACAAATGTCAGTTGTTAATGAGATTGATGAGTTGAGGAAGAAACTTGAGTCGAATCCATATATAATTGAAGATCATGATCGATTGATTGCATTGGTTAGAATTTCAAAGCTGTATGAGGATTTAATAATCGCATTTAAGAATAAACAGGGTCTGTTTGTTCTCACAAGACTAGAATACAATCAATGGTTAGAGATTATAGATAATCATATTGATAAAGAGTTATATGAACTGGAATTAGAAGATTATTTTGAGAATCTTATAGGAGACCACCCAGGAGTGGATACTTGGCTTGAATACTTGAATTCGAGCTTAAAATCAAATGATACTGATAACTTTCAACGTGCATTGGACCTGGCAGGGACAGATTTTGTAAATGGTTATAAAATATGGGACCTTGTGCTAAACAATTCTCCTAATGACGATCTTCTACAGTTACACTTGGAGAGAATAAGCATCCCCCATGCCCAATTAGAAGACTCATTTGCTCAATTGTCTTCCTTCGTATCAACTCACCATCAAAAAGACTACGAAAGGACAATGCAACAAGCATCCAAGGTGTACTCGAAAACTCAAAAGACCCAAAGATACATAGAACCATACGAAATAAAACTTAAGGATGAACCTTCGACACAAGTTTGGATTGAATACCTTGAAAGTATGTCGAAATATTCTACACCTGACGATCATTTGCGAATTAGAACATTATTTGAAAGATCTGTCAAGACAAGAGACAAGCATACAATCCCAATTTGGCGTGCTTATTTGCAGTCACTCTCAGAGGAGCAATTAGTATTACCAATTACAAACCTCTTGAGAATACACCCAGAGGAAGCTTCTGCATACGAAGTTGCTCTTCGGTTTAGTAAATTAGTGGATTTTGAGTTCTTTGAATTCTTAAGCAATCGCATTCTGTTATCTCACATACTAGATAATTGTTCTTACGGAGAATGGAAAGAAATTGTAAGTGCACTGTTGTCTACGCACTTCAAGTTTGTCAGTGAAGGACACACAGAGAAGGTTCAAAACTTTTTTAAAGACATCGAAATACTGTTCAAGAGAGCACTCGATTTTGAAGAAAATCTAGATCACATAGTAGAAAAGTTAATCATTTCAATTCTTGGAATACTAGAGGAACACACTTATGCACAGGAATTGACTATCCAGATGTTGGGCAAGTTTCCATCGCAAGTCAAGCTCTGGGTATTTGCATACAATTTCTTTGTACGAAACGGACTCAACCCAAGAGACGTGTTTGAAAATTCCGTTGAGTTTTTATCTGAAATGGACCACCCAGAACAGTTGATTGAGGAGTGGTTATTGTTTGAAGAATTGGGTAGTTCTGTTGCTGAATACAACAGCGTGCTCACAAAGGTTGGTCATATTAAGTTCAAAAAACCTACTGTGGTTACTAAAGTAAAAGAGGAACCAATAAAAAAGGAAGTGAGGTCTCGGGAAACATTCTCAGTAAAGGTTTCAAATCTCGATGGAAGTGTTACCAAAGACGATTTAACACAATTCTTCAAAGACTGTGGAAGCATTAGAAATATATCTTTCTTAAATGAGAACCGCTCGGCTGTAATTGAATTCACAACTGAACAGGAAACATTGAGCTCACTTAGTAAGTCGAAGAAACCTTTGGGTAGTACCAAAGTAACTGTCGAGCGCCACTTGGAGTCGACTATATTTGTGACTAATTTCCCACCGAGTATGGAACAAGATGAAATAAAGAAGACTTTCAGTGGTGTTGGTGATATAGTTAGCATTAGGTTTCCGCAGCAGAAAGATTCAAGGTCGAGACGGTTTTGTTACATTGAATTTTCACAAGCACAGCAGGCTTCAGATGCTTGTGTCTTGTTCGATAATAAGAGCTTCACAGATACACTTTCACGAAAGTCCTACAAACTAAAGGTTGCGATCTCACGTCCTCCTGAACAACGGCATTCTCCGATCTCAGAGCGAAAAGTAAGAGTCACAAATTTACCATTTGAGTATGATGAGACTGCTATTGGTTCTATATTTACTGGTGTTGAACAAGTGGTGATACCGAGGAGTAAGAGAACACGTAGTTCTACGCATCATAACGATGGCATTGCGATTATTATATTCGAAACTGTTCAAGAGGTTGAAAAGGCTGTAGCACAGCACGATCAAGAGGTTGGTGGCCGTAAAATTGAGGTCAAAAGACAGAGCCAACATCATCATCAAGAGGAGACTCTTGAGTTTGAAGAAATCTCAACTATTGGTTTATTGAATATTGACGAAACACTCAATACAGAGCAAATTAAAGCATTACTTACGAAAGAAATCGGCCCAGTGCTGAAGGTGGAGATATTTCCATCCCATCTGGCTGCACTTGTCGAATTTGCTACAACAGCTGATGCGGGCAGAGCAACCATGAAGTTGCCTCTGGTCCAGCTTGGAAAGAGAACAGCCAAGGTTACTTCGAAAGCAGAGGTCTTGACTGTAGTGAGGAGTACCAACTTAAAGCATTCACCTAAGCGCCAATTGATGATACCTTCTGCTGTAGCTCGCAAAAGAAGAAAATAAATAACGATAAGAAACTATCAATAAACATGTAATCTAGGACGTTTTTGTCTATGTGTAGAATTTACTGATAGCTTATCCAACTCTGGGCATGCTTGGCTGTAGATCATTACTTCCAAGAATAAAAAAAAAAGGCACCAGCGCGGTTCGAAAGTATACTACTTCATGGAAACTAGACCCTACTTCTACCGCCCCAATGACTTTGAACAGTCATAGTTGGCTGAAAGCAAGTGTGGGGAATTTTTAAAAAAAACACTTGATCTTAAGTTCATAGCCGTTTGGCCGTTGTGATTAGATGATTCCTTTATGCCTCTAATTAACTCACCAAATAAATGCCCTCTAATTTGTTGGAGTTGGGGGAGAGAAATCTTACAAAAACAAAATATTGTAATGACTCAAACAACAAGCTGCTTAAATCACTCATATCTCCGTGCGTACTGGAACTTTCCAGAGGTCAGTAAACGTTAAAATTAGACATGAAGAAGCCAACGAGTATTTATGCCACTAGCCGCGGTTTCCTAATACGTACAAATTTTGCAACATTATGTGGGGTATTCAGCATCTCTTTTAGGTATGTGTCCGACAAGATGTAGGTAATGTGCGCTATTAAACGCACATCCCATGGCCCGCCTATACGGAATTTACACTCGTCACAATGTCTTGCTCAACAAAACCAAACTTTAAAGATAAGAGGAGTTGCATTACGAGATTTTTTCTTTGGTCTTGTTGTTAATTTAAGCCCCACATTTAGTTTATCTATTGATGGTCATGGAACACTTGCTAGCGGACCCACTACCCGAATTTGTCTTGGCTTTGCGTGTTTGTGTCTTCTTGTATTTGTGATGTAGCGTTTTTTCAATCAAGATATACATTTTTACAGGGTTCACACTCATAGTACCTCCGCCAGTTGAAAAGTATGTATAAAGATAGATGGGTCTGCTCATAAGTTCTTCATGCTCAAACAGTATACAATATGTGGTTAACAAGACAAGACAATGATATGGAAGTACCGGGGACTTTCCATTTGGTGGATATGGAAGGCAATATGGACGTTCAAAAAGAGTCCGGAGATATCGTTTTACACCCACAACCTAGTTCTAATGTTAATGATCCATTGCTATGGTCGAAGCGCAAAAAATGGTATCAATTTGGTTTGATGTGGTTTTTTGCTTTTCTTTTGGCCGTGGCTGCAAACTTTTCAGGTCCTATTTGGACTTTATGGACTGAAGAATTGGATGTTACCTATAACCAATTGAATATAGCCACCGCTCTTTTGTTCTTATTTTTGGGTCTTGGTTGTGTTTTCTTACAACCTACTGCCTTGAAAATTGGAAGAAGGGCTGTGTATTTATTATGTGCCGTGATATTGATTGTTGCGTGCATTGTTGGTTCTCAAACTAAGGGAATAGGTGGCTTTTACGCTTCGTTTATACTTATCGGCTTTGGTGCTGCTCCAGTGGATTCTCTTGTTGAAATCTCGTCGACCGATGTTTTCTTCTTACACGAAAGATCTACTGTTTTCGCTTTGTTGATCGTTGCCTTGTACGTTGGCAGTTATTCTGGTTGTGTTGCTGCTGGTTACATTGTTGAAACTATGAACTGGAGATGGACATTCTACTTTCAGATCATATTCTTTGCAGTTACCCTTGGAGCTATGTTGTTCCTTTTGGAAGACACCACGTTCAGAAGAAATAACGATGAGGCTTTCCTCAGAGTTCTCACTTCCAGAAGCGAGTTGAAGAGTGGAAGCAATGTTGATCTTCAGGAGGTGCTGACAGTATCACTGAACCAATCACAAGCCCCTCTCAGAACTTACAAACAGAGAATGAAGATTATCCAAACTGAATTTAACGACACAAGACCATGGTTGATTATATTTTACAGACCTATAATGTTGGTTACTTTCCCAGCAGTCGTATGGGGAGGAATGATCTATGGGGCGCAGATGATGTGGCTTTCCTTGATGGGAACTACTCAATCTCAAATTCTCTCTGCCCCTCCTTATAACTTCTCTGCATCTACGGTTGGGTTAACTAATCTCGCTCCTTGTGTGGGAAGTGTACTCGGTATGTTTTATGGTGGAAATTTTGTCGATTGGTTGACTGTCAAATTAACGAGACGCAACAACGGTATCCTGGAACCGGAGTTCAGGTTGTGGGCTATGGTCCTTCCTCTTATCGTGAATGCAGCTGGTATTTTAGCCTATGGATTAGGCGCTGTCTTTGAAGCTCATTGGGCTGTTACGGCTCTTGTCGGTCAAGGTTTAATGGGCTTTGCCATGAGTTCTTCAGGTCCAATTAGTTTGACCTATGCCGTTGATTCATACGAAAAACTTGCAAGTGAATGTCTTGTTCTTATGTTGTTCTTCCGTAACATCATTGGAATGGCATTTTGCTTCGCTCTTCAACCTTGGCTTGACAAGTGTGGGTTGGAATTGACTACTTGGCTTATGTTTATGATTTCATTGGTGATTAATGGTTCGTTTATCATCATGATTTACTTTGGTAAGTCTTTCCGTAGGTGGACAAAAGATAAATACGAAAGATACTCAGACCCAAACTATGGATTTATCTAGAGTCTCTAGAAACCTGAAAATGACCTTTAATGAATTATAGTGTAGTTAGTGTTTAATTTAATCAATATTTATTTCAATATAGTAACTTCTTAATATCCCAAAAATAATGAGCAATACATAAAGTAATTTACAATAGGAGCAGGTCTTTTGAGTCATCAACGTACTTAGATTTAGTTCTTTCTCATCTTTTAAAATTAATTGTAATAGAAATTCTATCTTGTTCAAATAAAGTGAATATGGGATTCTTGACAAATATTTTATTGGAGATTTTAAGTAACACAGGGTTTTTATTCGTTTATTTAAATGAGAAATCCGAGATTAACTGAGATTCTCCTAGAAGATACTTTCTACCAACAATCGGTAAACTTAGTGGCGCACCATTTAGGTGAATAATAAGCAAAGTTCCACAAAATAATGGTTGCAAATTTCCCTTTATAACTGAGTTCTAATAAATGTTGAAGTATGCATTTCTGGATTAGAACTTGGCAATTGTTTTAGCGAAGATTGCACCTTGAGATTCAGCAATTGCCTTTTCAAGTGCAGAAGTTTCTCTTTCACCCTTTGCTCCACTAAGGGTACCAGCACCCCATGGTGAGCCACCGTGAACTTCCTCAAAGGTTGACAATCTTTCCATGTTAACACCGTAACCCAATGGAACAAATATTATACCGTGATGTACAAGGGTGGAAATGGAGTTCAAGATGGTCTCTTCTTGACCGCCACCTTGAGTTCCAGTGGAAACAAAAACACCAGCAGCCTTACCGTACAAGGCACCGGCAGCCCACAAACCTCCGGTGGAGTCCCAGAAAGCTTTAAACTGGGCAGGAAAGTTACCGAATCTGGTTGGAATACCGAACAAGAAACCATCGTACTTGGTCAAAGTCTCTGCAGTTGCAATAGGATAGTTTGGTCTTGGTGGGATGTGTTTAGCCTTCAAAGCTTCTTCAGACAAAGTTTCTGCTACCTGGTAGATATCAACAGTAGCACCAGCTGATTCAGCACCTTTCTTTTCAGCTTCTGCCAAAGCAGCAATATGGTGGTATGCGGTGTAGATAATAATAGCGATTTTTGGAGACATTATGAAGATATTCAGTAGACTGTAAAGTAATTGAGAGAATATTGAAACTAGAGAAACTATGTGGTCTTTTTATAGTGGAAAACTCCCACGAACAACAGTCTCTAGCATCGTTCAGCTATTATTTTCATCTCATTACTAAATTTATGGACTCATATTTTCATATTTTATGTCTTAAGTTAGTCCGCATTTTTACACAAACACAGCCACACTCTTAAGATTTATGCACTGAATACACGGACCAACAGAAAATCCGTGTGCGACGTTGGAACCAAATTTAGTCTAGGTTCGAATTCCAGCACTTGTATTACTAGCTGCACCAGTAGATTCGGATTTTTGTAGTCAGTTGAATAATTTATTCATGCTATTGTACAAGTTTATTCATCTATTATTGCAAAAGCCAAATATCAAAGTCACCATCTTCTATCCTCAAACAATTTAATGAATGTCGACAATGAATGTCGACTCTTACTTTGAAAGCCTAAACCATTTCTCTTACCCCTTTTTGAAGGGGTAACAAACCTAAAGTCAAAGTAGCTTAAAATTATGCGTCCAACGTGCGAACTGTGGAAAGTGAAAAGTGCCTAGAAGAAACGTAACAGCCAGGTTTTGTAGCAAATTGGGAGACATCGAGCCAAAGGTTAGAGATATATAAACTAACCAGTCGTCTTAAGTATCGTCTCATGTTCACCCAAGTTCAGTTGAGATATTGTACCTAGCTTTCTAGCTTCTGAGATTCCGATAATCTCAAAAACACAGACATGGAAACTGGTTCTATTGTTGTTTTGGTAGAACGCGTTTATCTTATCGATTGATCCAAAGTGAAAGCCGTTAAAGGCTGCAAAAATCTACTAAGCCCCTTCCAACTTTTCCACTCTGCGTAAACTCACAAAAGGAAATCCTAGTCAACAGTTGTTGGAAAGAAATCTAGATTGCAAGCCGATAAGAACTAGTATTGTTAAATAGCTCTTTCAAACTAACTTGAATCAGAATTTAGTGTCGACTGATTAATCGGTCGGTGTATTGAAGTGCCGAACTTAAGTGCCTGGAAACCGTCCTATCCGAAGGGCATTTACCCTTATTAAAATTTGGTCTAGCCTATGGGAATAGGTTACCTCCCGTTGAATCATGCATAGAGTACCTAAAACGGTCACACAAATGGAGTATCTTTTCTAAACTCCTTTTTAACCTACACTATTAAAAGAGTTGAATCGGAGAATAACTAACGAACATTATACGATAAGCTTGGCTTTACCAAAGATTTGATAATATCAATGGTATTTTCTTGAGCTTAAAGAACTCCTGATGGCAAAGGTTAGGCGGAGTAGAAGGTTGTAGAAAGATTTGAGGTATCATGAAGCTGCAAAATGATGCATTTACGAATTACTAAAATCTTTAAAATATTTTCAGATATCGGAAAATATTCGGTCCACACAAGGATCATAACGTGTGCCATTAGTTTCAGAAAGCACATTTCATGGTAAATGACGATGATACATCAGTAACTAGATTCAATCGGTTACGTTGCATTGAAAATCACCTTATCCTAAATATTAAAAGCTAATGAATTAGTTGTGAATAGAATCCTTTAATTCGAATATGAATACATTTGAAAGCTAACTAGAATAAACTAAACTAATGACTGAGTTAAAGCATATGTTGTAGAACAGTATGTACGAAAAACTATTGAAATTGAGAGTACTAGAAAGGAATAATAGAAATATGTATACAGTATGTTTAAGGATTTTCGATGTCTTATTCGAACTGTCTAGTGCTTCAGGAAAAGCAGTACATTGTATTGTACTTTTACCACATTAGATACCTACAGTGACGAGCTACTATTGTCTAAAAAACAGAAAGGGATATTCTCCATCTTCTATCTAACACACAACTGGCTTCAATTACAATTGAACTAGTTGGAGGATACTTCAGGACGCGGCTTATCATGTTTAGTCGTCAAAAGAGGACGAAAATGTTGCGATCTCACAGACGTGTCTTTGATAGCAAACCAGTACTCCATACGAAGTTCTTTAGGAAGTTAAAATTAGACACTATGACCAAGAATGAAACAAGTATGAGAACAAAAGTCGAATGAACCATAGCACTATCAACCACTTTGGAAGACTTGTTAGTTTCAACTTGTAGAAGTCAAATAACGTATTTTTCAAGTACTTTCAAAATGCTTAAGATAGAACTTGTATATCAGATATTTCTATGTCTTATTTCAGCTGAACTTATGATCACAAGTAAGCTAACTACACAATCTAATATGTCACCTCATACACTTTGTCTGTTCTCTCCTGTTGTTCCATATAGTTAACGGGACCTTAACATGGAACCTTTTTGCACCCCAGTTGTGCACACACGACCACACTTTTTCAGCAAATTTTTCAATATATGTTAGTCATTAAAGACAGTATGAGTGTTCCTCAAAATACGTATCGTAGAGATGCTCTCATTGACATTGAGAAGAAGTATCAGAAGATCTGGAACGATGAAAAATTGTTTGAGGTGAATGCTCCTGATTTTGAAGAGGTTCCAGAAGGAACTGACGCAGATGAGATGAGACGTCAACACCCAAAGCATTTCTCCACCATGGCTTTTCCTTACATGAACGGTGTTTTACACGCGGGTCACTCGTTCACCTTGACCAAGGTTGAGTATGCTACCGGTTTTGAAAGAATGAACGGTAGAAGAGCTTTGTTCCCATTAGGTTTCCACTGTACTGGTATGCCTATCAAAGCTTCGGCAGATAAGATTAAGAGAGAGTTGGAACAATTTGGTCCTGAATTCATAGTTCCAGAAGAACAGGAAGAATCAGAACCTACTCCAGCTGCTGAGCCAAAAAAGAGAGAAGATCTCACCAAGTTCACTGCTAAGAAGTCCAAGGCTGTTGCAAAGCAAGGCCGTGGTAAATACCAGTTTGAAATTATGTTGCAATTGGGAATCTCAAAGGAGGAAGTAGCCAAATTTGCAGATTCTGAGTACTGGTTGCACTACTTCCCAGAGCTCGTGCAAAAAGATGTTTCAAGTTTGGGCTGTAGAGTCGACTGGAGACGTTCGTTTGTCACCACCGATGCCAACTTGTTCTACGATGCTTTTGTCAGATGGCAAATCAACAGATTAAAGGACTGTGGTAAGATTAAATTTGGTGAGAGATACACCATTTTCTCTGAAAAGGATGGACAAGCTTGTTTAGATCACGACAGATCATCTGGAGAAGGTGTAAACCCTCAAGAATACACTGGTATTAAGATTATTGTCAACGAGTTTGCCCCAGAAGCTCAAAAGGTTCTTGAAGATGCCAAATTTGACTATGCCAACAAGAAGGTTTATCTTGTAGCTGCAACCTTAAGACCTGAAACCATGTACGGTCAAACTTGTTGTTTTGTCTCCCCTAAGATTGACTATGGCTTGTTTGATGCTGGAAATGATGAATACTATATCACAACAGAACGTGCGTTCAAGAACATGTCTTTCCAAAACTTGACCCCTAAGAGAGGTCTCTATAAGCCTTTAGCTACTATCAATGGTAAAACTTTGATTGGATCTAAGATCCACGCTCCATTAGCTATTCACAAGGAATTGCGTGTCTTGCCTATGGAGACCGTTTTGGCTTCTAAGGGTACTGGTGTTGTCACCTGTGTTCCATCAGACTCCCCAGATGATTTCGTCACCACAAGAGACTTGGCTAACAAACCAGAATACTACGGCATTCAAAAGGAGTGGGTCCAAGAAGTCATCCCAGTTGTCCAAACTGAGAAATACGGAGACAAGTGTGCCGAATTCTTGGTCAATGAATTAAAGATCCAAAGTCCAAAGGATACCGTTCAATTAGCTATTGCCAAGGAAAGTGCTTACAAGGAAGGTTTCTACAGTGGTACCTTGATCCAAGGAAAGTATGCAGGTGAAAAGGTTGAAGAAGGAAAGGCAAAGGTTAAGGCTGATTTGATTGCTTCCGGTGAAGCTTTTGTCTACAATGAACCAGAAGGATTGGTTATCTCGAGATCGGGTGACGAGTGTGTTGTCTCCTTGGAAGACCAATGGTACATTGACTATGGTGAAGAATCTTGGAAGTCTCAAGCTTTGGATTGTCTTGCCAGCATGCAAACATACAACAAGGAAACTAGAAATGGATTCGAAGGTGTCTTGGACTGGTTAAAGAACTGGGCTGTTACTAGAAACTTTGGTTTGGGTACCAGATTACCATGGGACAAGAAGTACTTGATTGAATCTTTATCCGACTCAACCATTTACATGGCTTATTACACCATTGCACACTTTTTGCACTCTGATTACTACGGTAAGAAGGCTGGTTTGTTTAACATCAAGCCAGAACAGATGACTGACGAAGTATTTGACTACATCTTCTGTCGCCGTGATGACGTTGAATCATCGATTCCTAAAGAGCAGTTGCTGAGAATGAGAAGAGAATTCGAGTACTTTTACCCATTGGACGTCAGAGTTTCTGGTAAGGATTTGATTCCTAACCATTTGACTTTCTTCATTTACACTCACGTTGCTATCTTCCCAAAAAGATTGTGGCCAAAGGGTATCAGAGCCAACGGTCACTTGTTATTGAATAACCAAAAGATGGCCAAGTCGACAGGAAACTTTATGACTTTAGAGCAAATTGTCGAAAAGTTTGGTGCTGACGCTTCGAGAATCGCCTTGGCTGATGCCGGTGACACTGTAGAAGATGCCAACTTTGAAGAAACTAGTGCAAATGCTGCTATCTTGCGTTTGACTACCTTGAAAGAGTGGTGTGAAGAAATTGTTAGTGCAGACTTGAGAACCGGTGAATTTGGTTACTTTGAAGAAGCTTTCGAAAATGAAATGAACGTTCTCATCGAAGAAACTTTCGAGCAATACACTTTGACCAACTACAAGAATGCCTTGAAATCAGGATTGTTTGACTTCCAAGCTGCAAGAGACTACTACAGAGACTCCGTTTCTACCCAAGGTATGCACAAGGACTTGGTCTTGCGTTACATCGAGGCTCAAGCTTTGATGTTAGCTCCAATCGCTCCACATTTTGCTGAATACCTTTACAAGGAGGTACTTGGAAACAAGGGGTCTATCCAAAACACTAAGTTCCCACGTGCCAACAAACCTATCTCTAAGTCTTTGACTGATTCTTTGCAGTACGTTAAGGACTTGGGTAGATCCATCCGTGAAGCTGAAACCAACGTCTTGAAGAAGAAGAAGGGTAAGCCATCTGAAGTCGATGCTTCCAAGCCAGCTAAGTTGACATTGTACGTTTCGAACTCTTTCCCAGAATGGCAAGACGACTATGTTGAGTTAGTCCGTGAATTGTTTGAACTGCACAAATTGGAAGACAACAAGATTATAAAAGAACGTGTGGGTAAGGACATGAAGCGTGCTATGCCTTTTATTTCTCTTTTGAAACAGAGATTAGTAAAGGATGGCCCAGATCTTGTTTTCAACAGAAAATTATCGTTTAACGAGACTCAAGTTATTCGTTCTGTTACTTCCAACATCGAAAAGGCTACATACTCCATACAAGTCAAGGAAATTGAAATCATCTCTTTTGACAACGGTTCGAAGAAGGGTAAGAACGTCCTCACAGGAGAGGATGTCGAAATTACATTAACTGGTAAGATTGTGGATTCTGCTGTACCAGGTGAGCCAGGTGTGATGATTAACAATATCTAAAGAAGTTAGAGATTTAGAATAATAATAGTAGTACATAGTGATATTTTTGTATGCAAAAGATATAACGAAATGAGAAACACGTAGACTTGTTGCATTGTGTGATCATAACAAGTTTGATGCTAAATGAGCGGTGATGAGGAAGCTGAAGAGTATGAGGTTGAGAATTGTAACGTAAGGATAGCACCATTAAACTCACTTGTTAAGTTTGGGTGCAAAATGTTTCAAATGTCAAAGTCTTTTGTTTTAAAATTTGAGTTACGTTGCCATTCATAATATTCATATATCTCTCTTTTATATTTACATGCCCACAATTGAAAGTTAAAGTTTTACGTTAACTTCAATTGGTACCCTCTTTATTGCAGCCTTGAAACTACATATACCTCACTGGCATTCTTTTCAAGTTTATCTTTGTAGTCAGTCCTAACGATTTGCATTAAACACATAGAATCGTAATCTGAACAGATTTCAATTGGTTGTTTCCCCTCGAAGTTGGAGATTGTATCATCGATCAGTGGTAAAGAGTATAAGAATTGTATGATGGTACCACGTGAATGGATAGCTGCAATGTGTAGTGGTGTATTTCCATCTCCATCTTGTGAGTTGATATCTAGATCATACTTTTTCAGTTGAGCGACCAAAAACTCGAACGTGGGCAAGGGTGCTTCTTGAGCAGCGTAATGTAACAAGTTCTTCTTCATTAACCCAGCTTGGTTAGTTTGTTCAATAGAGTCCTGACCCCATAATTTAGTGATTACGCCAGCAACTTTAGAATTGTCACCACTCTTCAAAGCACTGAAGAGTTTGCGCCTAACTAGTACGGCTTTGAAGTTGGAAAAAGACATTTATGTATCTTGATGAGCTTCAAGTCACATTACCCAAGCCTCTTAATTTCCAATATTCCAAAAATGTTCACACACAAAAAGTATTCGGCCGAGTCTTGCGAATATATGATGTCATTGGGGTGGGACTTTACAACTGAGGAGAGGTGGTAGGAAGGCTGACTGGGGATTTAGGAGTTGATTTAAGGAATTTTATTGAGTGCATATGTTCTTGGGAGAAGGTAAATATTATTAGTGTTAACATTTCGTGGTTTGATCTTGACTAAAATCATTTAAAAGTGCGGTGATAATGTACTTTGAGTTAGTATGGAAGCACAAGGGTATTGGTATAGATAACTATACTTCTATTATTTTGACTTTGAAGATTTATCTCATCCATTTATGTGGTTAGTAAACTTAAACATAACATCATTCTCCCCTACAAAGTGAGTCCAATGATTACTTGGACCTTGTTGTTCCAAATAAACATTCTACAAGGTTAAAAGAACATACCATGAAGTTTAAGACAAGATGATAGAATGCCCAAAATCCCCATACTAATTTCGAACTGTTACAATTCTAATAATCTTCTATTCAGCACTTGTGCCTGTTTCATATTCATAAAATATTTGCAGCCATACAAATGTGACACAAGATACACAAATAAAATTGTTGAGATGTAACCACTTCCCTAAAGAATATCCCTGGTAGACAACCTAATATCATTGGTAACCAATACAGATAATCAAAAGAAACACCTTCAAACTAATTTCACCTGCTGAATGGAATATTATCATTATAAACAATAATGGTTCTAACTAATTAGTACTTATCGCTAATCACTACTTCACATTTCGAAGTCATATTATTAAATCCAAAACACATTCTTCATCATCTACCTCCTTTCTACATTCAAAGTATACCCAACTTTAAGCTTATAGTTTCAACGATATCAAACATCATATGTCTTTCAGTCTGCACAAAGGACTTCATTCCATTACATACCAACTTGAGCACATAATTCCTAATTGAAGGTACCTTTTTTGTTTCTTTTGTTCCCTTTCAGGGCTTCACTTCCCAACATCCTTCTTTAAGTGATTAAAGATACCCAATCGACGACCTAACTTGTTTTGTGCACGATATAAACCGTTTCTACTTTCATACCTTAACTCTACTATAATCCTTCTATACTATTTGTTAAGATTCTCACTTGTTCACATACATTTCTAACTGGAACCTAAACCTAAACTCAACGCCTTATTCTAAAACACTTGTATAATTCTATTTTTAAAACAGTAAAACAAAGTTTGGCTAGGAGGCATCTTAACCTAATGAGGCTGAGATTGCCTTGATAAACAAATCGTTTTTGATCCTCTTAATTGTTCACTTTTAATTCTCTTGTGCAAATCTAATCTGTTATTATTCCTTACTACTATAATTTGAAGAAACGTTATAGGGAACGAAACAATAGGACCTACTACAAGTCTTTTAGAAGTACTGTCAACCAATAATTTTAATACCTATAGTTACTTTGAATCTTAATCTCACAGTCTAATCGAGTTCCCCACCACCACCCACACACTCCTTTCTAATTACAAGCTAATCTACATATTAGTACTTTATACGACAACAAAATTCAAAAACATCACCTTAATTAAGTATATCTTAAAAGCAGAAGATATCCTTTCTTACCTACCTATACTACCACCACCCACATTACAACTCAAACTAAAAGCAAACTATTGATACTCCCTATAATTTATCCACCTACCACTAAGAACCCCACTAAAATTACAGCATTCAAAATTTCATAACAAACGAGAAAAATTTTCTAGTTAAGGAAGATAACATTAAGCCTATCTAAACAACCATACTACTAAATAAGCACACGAATGTCGTCGAATGCGTCGAACCTGCCTCCGGAGTTTCCGTTGCGTCATACCCGGTCGCAGTACGACTACAAGTTGTTTAACCCTTCTGGTAAGGTGAGTGACGTATGGTTACAGCGCGAGTACCAGAAGTTACTGATCAAGGGTGTGGATGATAAAGTGTTTATATCTGAGACAACTCCTGTAGTACATCCTTCTAGTGGTCAAATACTGGCGGTGCCTGTGGCTCCGTTGACTCAAGTTGGGTTACCACAGGAAAGTTCTATCAACACTGTATCCCTTACCGAAAATGATAACAACAATACACTGAGAAGCATGAACGAAACAGAGTTTCTGTTTGGAAAGACTCAACAGCCACTTGCAGGAGCTAACAACTTCGACTCTGTACGTGAGTCCAGAAAAAGGATCCGGAACGGCGCTGGCGAGTTTGGATCGACGGAAGAGCTCCCCAAAAGCTCGTCTGCAGACGAAAATGGTGACACAGATATCGATATGTGCAACTCGGACTCGGAACCGGCCACTTTGGCGCCCGTAGCTTCAAGCTTCTTTGGCGCTATACCCGTCAGCCCTATAGCCGGAAGCACAGGAAGTGTGTTGCACCCTCCTAAAAGGAGATTGACCAACATGGACGTGAAAACCTCACAAACTCCCATCAACCTGCAACCTATAGCAACAACAGCAACCTTAGCAACGCGTAATGTTAACAACATATGTGTTTCAACCGCAGGAGCTATCGGTACCAACAACACAGGACTCCCACCACAACCTACAGACCGCCCTAGAACTCCTAACGCCATGAACTCACCAACTCACACACCAGTCTCGGACTACGAAGACAACTCCAACCAAGCGCAACAACTTCCACTCCCATCACCTTCAGCATCTCCGGTGTCAAAACCGGTAAAATACTCTCCTGAATACGTTAAAGTGCCTACAACCCAATCAGATCTCATAGATATGATGCTCAACATGTCCCTCTACCTCAACGAACGCAACCAAAACCACTTGATTTTCAAACTACTTCAGAATGTCAACAGGTCACTGTTGCTGACGTTCAACGGACTCATCCACGCTAACTTGAAGCGTGACTTGATAAGCAACTTACCTTCTGAACTCACACACAAGATATTATCGCACTTGGACTACCGTACACTTGTGTCTCTCTCGCTAGGATGCAAGAACTGGTTCAAAATCGTTAATAACCCTTCTCTTTGGATGAATTTGCTCATTGCAGACAAGTTAATGACAGACCCGGTGTTGATTGACAAAGAACTTGAGAACCTGCAGCAACTTGTACACGAATGGTCTAACCCCAAGGTTAACATTAACGTGACCCAAGTCTTATACAAGAAACGTTGTGTCATTCTTAACCGATGGATGGACCCTTCGTACGAGCCAAGACGTATTACAGTCGCAGGCCACGGTAACAAAGTAGTTACGTGTCTCCAGCACGATGACGATAAGATCGTCACCGGTGTCGATGACAAACTAATTAATGTGTACAGCACCAAGACAGGAAAGTTGTTGAAGGTGTTGGAAGGCCATGAGGGAGGTGTCTGGGCACTCAAGTACACAGGCAACACGTTGGTGACAGGGTCGACCGACCGTACAGTACGTATCTGGAATATGAAAACAGGTAGATGCACACATATCTTCCGTGGCCACACATCAACAATCAGATGTTTGGACATTTTGCATCCCACCGTTATTGGTAAGAACATTGACGGTGACGACATTGTGTTCCCAGAGTACCCGTTATTGGTAACTGGGTCAAGGGATCACAACTTGCATGTATGGCGTTTGCCCTTGGTTGATGACGATGAGTCTACGGAACCCTTTGACAGCAGCGAGATAGATAACCCATATCTTATTGCAGTATTGCTGGGCCATACACAGTCAGTGCGTCTGGTTTGTGGGTATGGTAATATCATCATATCTGGACTGTACGATTCAACTGTACGTGTGTGGGACTTACTTGACAACGGTAGCTGTAAACATGTGTTGCAAGGACACCATGACCGTGTATATCTGACAGCAATGGACTTTGAACTGAAAACTTGTTTCCTGGGACTGATGGATCTGACTATCAGTATCTGGAACTTTGAAACAGGCAAATTACTCAACACATTGGAAGGTCACACTTCGCTTGTTGGCCTTTTAGACTTGGTTGATGACGTTTTGGTGTCTGCTGCGGCAGACACTCTGTTACGAATCTGGGACCCAAAGACTGGCGAAAACTTTTGCAAGTTGGAGGGCCATACTGCTGCAATCACCTGTTTTGAACATGATGGATTGCGTGTAGTAAGCGGAAGCGAACGAATGCTTAAGTTGTGGGACGTAAAGAGTGGGAAATTTGCTAGAGATCTTTTGGCAGACGTCACAGGAGGAATCTGGCAAGTTCGAATAGATTATAAGAGATGTGTAGCTGCAGTGCAGCGAGGCACAGAAGATGAAGAAAATGGCGAAACCTTTATTGAAATCTTAGATTTCAGTGAGGCACCAAACCAATCCAGATTATAAATGATGGTTAAGAACGATTCTCAAACTAAAGAAGAACTTATAAAAGGAACCCAGTGTACATAAAGATTATTTTAAACTGCTGTGGTGGATACACAAGAAGAGAATCCTAAAAGTGAGGAATAAACCATAACTAGGAGATTGTAAAAGTAAACTGTAAGTTGGTAGTTTTCTAAACTGTACTTATCTAATGAATTAACTTAATGTTCACGTTCAAGTAATTGTATTTTGTATGTAACTGGGGTGTCTTAATGATTGATACATCGACAGGAAGCCCAACTGTTATTCCAGCCAAGATTAGAGTTCTAAGTTTAAGAGTTATTGATAAGGGTAGTTGAATGTAGTATTCCAATACCCTCTTGTCTAACACAATCAGAAATATTATAAGTTGAATTATTGAATTATACAAGATACTAAATATCTTAAAACACTATAAATAATTTCAACTTTAAATTTTTATTGTACCAGTGTTTCCAATATCAAGATTAGATTAACCATTATTCCCATTGTTGTTTCAATTACATGCTCACTCCACTCCGTGGAGCGAGTGTATCTTCATCTAGTAAGAAAACTTTTCTCAACTTGTTCAATCTTTCTAGTCCGTCATTTATATCAAAGTTATTGCTTCTTTTCGAGGTGCGATCCAGCTTTATTATGTCCAGTAAGAATTCTCCTTCAGCTCCAACGTTTGGTCCCGAGTTTGCTATCATATTTACAAAGTACTCATCGTATGGTAAAAGTGGTGGCTGATGTACCATCATGCTGTTTACGTTGCAGCACCAGTGTTTGTGTTCTGCGTATGGATCGAACCGGTCGTTTTCTTCTTCTTCTTCCATTATTTCGTCTTCAGTACTTACAGGAAGTCCACATGGGGTTAATATGTGAGATCCCAGCAATCTGAGGTCGTTGACAGACAGTGAAGGTACGTTGCGGTATTTCTGTTGGTTGAGGAACATACGCAGGTTGCATTTACCACAAACTAGCAATAGTATCAACTCGGTCAGGAATGATTGGACGTTGAGTGACCATCCAAGCATTGCTAATTTGTAGAACCACAGTGGTGTGTATTCTAAAACGGCAGAGAAGTTCTCTTTGTTATCTTTCAAGTATCGATGTAGAAGCCATTCGTTAGACATTCTTATAAAATCAGGGTTGATTTCTGTGTTTATGAACAGTTGTGCAAAAGAATCAACAAACTCGTTGAGGACAAGTGAGTTGTCTATAAGTGATTTTAAGTTCAGTAGATAATCTCGAAGAAGAAGTTCATTTGTAATGTGTATGTATGGTCTTGGGTAATATATTCCTTGTAAGGGAGTTTCAAAGTTTCTCCAGGGGCAATTTTGACTGTGGCCACTAGTGCATACTTGGTCAATGTACTTCTTTTTGAGGACTTGTTCGAATGCAGTCACTTCTATATCTACTTCATCTTCTTCGGCAAACACCAGGTTATTGGTGGGAGTCAGTATAGTGAACTTTAGCAGGAGTTGTTCGTTACAGCTGGTACAGAGTAAGTTGTTTTTGGTTTGCTGGAGACCAAACGATACACATTTCCAGCCATTTCGAGCACACTTGAGTTCATTTAATTCGCCAAGGTCTGAGTCACTTGGTACATGCCAGTTCAAGGCGGTGAAACTTCTAAGTCGAGCTATTAAGTTATCATGATTGAAAGGATCAAATACTGTTCTTGTAGATCCATTAGGTGAAGGCGAAGCTTCCTTGGCTCGTGCAGCTTCTAACTTCAGCTTATGATAACTGAAATGGTTCTTAGCTTTAATACGCTGAAAATATTGAATATCAGGATGACCCAGTGCCTTATGAGATTGTTGATGTATATACGACTCATGAGAAGGTGATGAAATCACCAGCAAACACTCTGCCAACACACTGGCCGTCTGCAGATTTATATCATCCATAGTAAATGGTAATTCTGACATTTTGTAAGCGTCTCTAACACCCTATTTATTTCTGATATTTCGTGAAAGAATCGCGGCGGCTTTGCTTATTGTGGCTTAAATTAGCGACAAGTACAAGAAAATTAGTGAGAAGAGATTGTCCTAGAAGGGAGTGAGGCTTTAAGGTCTTATCTACTGTGGTGGAGCGGAGTAAAGGAGAGGTAGGGAGGGGTGTATGAGGAAAGAGGAAAAGTGTTTAGTGATGTCAGTAGATTATATAACTATATGTAAACCTATTATATTAAGTACATATGATATTGCTTTATTATTTTAATGTTGTAGATGTAATTACTAACAACTTGTCAGATCTATTGTACTGAATGACTATGAACTTGATCTTTCTATTTTTTATATGTTAAGAGGGAGAATTCAAGTGATGTCAACTTGTAAGTATTATCATTATCCTAAGATACAGTTTGGTTAGTTAGACTGTACGACCCATTGGTCGGTTAGAAGTTCTGAGGTTCGTTCCTTCAGTATTGAATGTGTAACGTAAGGGATTGCCAAGCTCTAATTCTAGCATATGTATAGTATTGTCAAAGTACCACACTTCATCATAGTTACATCACTTGAAGTAGTCACTTGAACTAATCACTTATTTAATACAGTTTAATGCTATACTTATCAGAATTGTTACTCACGAGACCTTATCTTAACTTGACCTTTAATTAAATGTAGGCTGTATTTCTAAGTGGTCTCTTATGTACTGATGTTATACATTAGTAGAAATTCGCAGCCAAAACTATCACACTCAATAATCTATAAGAATACTAGACAAATCCAATAGCAAAAGGTTGCAAGATGATATTAAAGAACATCGGACCGGGTGAGAAACTGTACTTTTATAAACAAGCTATGAGCTCACCATTTATCTGAGCTCCATTAAATGATTATGAAATGATAGGATTACTAGGAGACGGTGGTATTAGCAATTTCCATTGTAGAGTCTAAACATCTTTAGGTTCGAAGACTTTATCTGCTCGATGAAGTGATGTATATATATGTACATATATATAATTCTCATCCTAACAGCTTATCTTCATAGTCTCATATCACTCTAGAATAAGATATAAGAGTTAAGTAGAATCAGCATGAGAAATAAAATACAACCCCTCAGCCAAACAATACATCACAGCTTCACATCAAGAAGAAAATATCTTCTACCCAACTCATCTCTCCTTACAATTGATTCCAAAACTTGGACCCCACTTCAATCCATTCTCCAACGCAAGACTTGACCAAAATTTAACCAAAAAAATCTCAAATTTTTCTTCAACAATCAATATCGACATGTCTCGTAAACCAACGCTTGAGATCGTCGATGACGATGAGATCGACAGTATGATGGATATAGCTGAGTTTGACCCATCTCTTAGAACTCCTGTTGCACCTCTTCGGCCTGAACCTTCGGTGGTGAGGTCACAGGATCTGGGGTCACTGCCTTCTCCTTTCCCATTCCCATTCCCAAACCAGAACCAGGCAATGCCAGGTACCAATGAGAACCAACCTCAGAAGCCTAAAAACTTCTTGGACCCACGCGACTTGACTGAGGAAAACAGAAAACAATTACTGAAGTTCCAGATTATCTACCCATGTTACTTTGATGTACAAAGAACCCACAAAGAAGGTAGACGTGTGAGTGAAGCAAAGGCTGTATTCAATCCTTTGGCTAAAACTATCTCAGAAGCTTGTGTCCTGTTAGGATTACCAGTATTGTTGGAGTTGGAAAAGACTCACCCACAAGACATAGGTAACCCAGGACGTGTGCGTGTTCTTATCAAGGACCACTTTCAAGAAGGTAAAGTGGTTGACCAACGTTTTGCTAGTAAACGTAAGTTGATGAATGATATCGCAGACTACTTACAAAAACATCCAACAACCTTGGAAAGTGTTGGACTCAAAAGAGGTAATGTATTGCCTCCAGGTTACGAACAGTTTGTGCCACTGGAATTACCAACTGTACGTGGATTCAAAATGAACACAATTGTACCTGTGCACTCCAACTTCACTATAAAGCACCCAATGACAAAGAATATATACGACTTAACTCCTGTTGAGGATGTACCTGTGGCAAAACCAATACTTCCAAAGCAACCTAAAAAGAAGATTATGAGAATGAGAGGATAACCCTGTTCTCTATGTTTTAAATTGATTGATTTTATGCATTCTATTCTCAGTGTACAAATCGAATTGAGAATAAAAATGAACCATTTTGAATCAAGAAAGTTGTATTTTAAGACGGTGAAAGGTAGAGTAGTTTATTAAGAGTTAATAATTCATGACAATTTGAATGGTTTTTGAACCAGTTTCATTAGAACTTATTTTATTTTACATTGTAAGTTAAGGTTGATTGGACTTGATAATGATCACCTTCAAGAAACTAGATCACCTTTAATAAAGCAGATTATGTTAATAAAGTACCAGTAAAACCACTAAAACCTATAGTAACAACCTGGATTCAACTACAGACTCTAGTAGATGTGCTTGGTTCAACAGATTGTAAAGTTGTGTATTAAAAATTGATTGAAAAATACACCAAGAAACATTAAATGGAACTAGAATCAACATATTTAACAGCTACTAATGAGGTTACCACTTGAAGTAATTGGTCAAATTATATCATATTTACCAAACAAGTACCTTGAACCGTTAATTGACGACCCCATATTTGGTACAATAGCATTTAACAACTACTATGCTTCTGTTTTCATAATAAATTTTGATGAAGATGTTGGTTTACCTTCAATTGAAATTGCATTCGAAGCTCTCCACCACTCACGAGAACCTTGGTTTGAAAGGCATGGGTTTAGTACACTTTATAATTCACCCGATACATCGACAGGACTTATTGATAGTGCTAATTTTGGAAGCTATTTTGCATTCATTAACTTTACCCTAGACCACCCACAATATCAACCTAGGACGATTTGGTTGGACAGCCCTCGAGATTTAATACAGTTACATCATAGAGTTCCTCATATCCTTGCACAAGCAAAATCAATCAATGTCTCTGGTGTTTGGTGTACACCTGAACTGCGAAGGAAACAGTTCTTAGACATTCTTCAATTACCTTACAACTTAACTGGAATCAGTGGAGATGTTGATAATGACTTGGGATTGTTACCTGATTCGTTGACAGAATTAAGCGTATACTCAAATAAAAAGCCGATACCATCAAAGCTATCCAATTTGATCAGCTTGTCTTGCAATCAAGATCAACTTGAAACCTTACCTCCACCTTTAAAATTCTTGAACCTAAGACACATCAACACTGAACCTACTTTCAATCTACCCATCAAATTATTTACATTGACCTTGAAATACTTGAGCCCTCAAGTGAAAAATCTCGATTTGAGCAAATACCCTTCAATAACTAATATTAGTCTTAATGATGGAAGTTTCGATACCTTCTCTAAAATTAAGCTACCGAAGAGTCTCACTATTTTATCCATGACAGACTTCAAAAAGCTTAAAGACCTAAAAGGTTTATCTGAATACAAAAGTCTTAAAGAACTAACCTTAAA
The DNA here is from genome assembly GCA_030568835.1 of Kodamaea hsintzibuensis (nom. inval.). NCBI lineage: Eukaryota > Fungi > Ascomycota > Pichiomycetes > Serinales > Debaryomycetaceae > Kodamaea > Kodamaea hsintzibuensis (nom. inval.). The sequence goes on from JAJMJA010000038.1 coordinate 45,972, forward strand.
TGAAGTCAAACTAATTCACGAATGGGAATTTCCTGACAATTTAGAAAAGCTTGAATGCATTATATTGACCGAGAGATCTAGGAAGAGAAGAAAAGCAAGAACCTCTTCTCTGTTTTTCCACAAACTACCTAAACTGTTACTACTGCTCACACTTCTGGGAATGTGGCTAGACTTAAAAGGTGAGAAGGTTCAACTTCCACCGTTATTAGAATTCTCATTGCTGGGTGAAGGTAGCAGTATGGGTATTGAATTTTTCAGCCTTCCCAGTTCTTTGGAGAAGCTTCGTTTAAGAAGTTGTGGATCTGGGATTGTTAATATTCAAAAGATGCCAAACTTGAAATCACTTAGTTTGTTTGCATTTGCAGCTAAAACTGTTGATGTCCAAACTCTACCATCCTTGGAATCGCTTGATCTAGACCACTCTAGAATTTCGACATTAAGTTTGTCAAGCGTTCCAAAATTGACAGAGTTAAGAATTCGTGAAGTTGGTTCAAATTTAAATTATCTCAATAATGATCTCTTGAGAAACTTGCAAACATTGACAATTTTGGCAGATCACCTTTCCAAGTTGGCAATACCATTGGAACATTTGAAAATATTAAATATCTATGAGGGAAATTTAGAATGTTGGCCTTCGTTTCCAAAGCTTATTGAGTTTTCTGCTGAGAGAGTGAAGTTTAATGAACTAGACTTGAACAAACTTCCAATAACTCTTCAAAATTTTGCATTAGACTTTTGTACAGTACCTTTATTCAAAGGCTCTTTTAAAAGGTTGACCAACTTATGTACATTAGAGTTGGTTGCAATTATGTCTGAAATTGGAACCATTGAAGTAGCTGATTCAGTAAGGTACATCAATTTATTGGATAATAATTGGAAAAACTTGGAGGTAAGCATACCAGAAAATTCTAAGCTACTGATGGTGAACCTCCAAGGAAACGACAATCTAGATTGGCAAGATATCGTGAAGCTTGGTCAAAAGATGAATGAATTAGGCCCCGGAATAAGGAAAATTTTCTTAACTAAAACTGATGATGAAAAGGAGAATTCTATTCGCGAAGAATTAGGTTACATGGAGCCCGTGGGATTTAAAAGTACCCTGGAAGAATGTGTCTACTTTGTTGAATAGAACGGTATATAATGATTGCAGTGAAGACAGATAAAATGGCTGCAAAAAATGAAAAATAATAGTAACTAAATGAATTGATCACATAGATGACTTCATTCCTGGTGGTTTGAGGAGCTATTCGATGTTCACTCAGTTTACCTATAGCACACGAAACTACACAATACGCATACGGCGACTACACACAACATAAAATCATAAAATTCATTACTCTATCAAATAACCAGGTACTTACCACATACTTTCTACGTCACTTAAGACTGTATTTAATCTACACTATATAGATCTATTTTGGAGCATACTTAGCTCTGTATCCATTAATAGATTCAATCTCTTCTTTAGTGAGCTTATCCTTGAGGGTGTCAACGATATCAGTCAAAGAAACAATTGAAACGACTGGGATTCCGTATCTCGAAGAAACAACTTGAGTAGCACTCAATTCACTGTCTTTGGTAGTTTCTTGTCTGTCCAAGGCAATAATAGTAGCAACAACTTGCCCTTCCTCGGCCTTGATAATCTCAAAAGCTTCGTTAATAGCAGTACCAGCAGTCATCACATCATCAATAATCAAGATTTTAGCATTCTTCAATGGACTTCCAACAATGGAACCACCTTCACCATGGTCCTTCTTTTCCTTTCTGTTGAAAGCGTAACCAACATTTCCATATTCCTTTGGATCCAATTCTGCCAATTTGGCAACAGTAATTGCTGCAAGTGGAATACCCTTGTATGCTGGTCCAAACAATACGTCAAACTTGATGCCAGAATCAATAATCGCACGAGCATATGCGGTAGACAAAGTCGACAAAAGCTTTCCAGTGTTGAAAAGACCTAAGTTGAAAAAGTAAGGCGACTCACGGCCAGACTTCAATGTGAAGGTTCCAAACTTCAAGGCCTGGGATTCAAGAGCAAGGTTAAGAAAGTCTGACTTGTATGACATATTTGCAACGGTATCGATCTGAGATGATTAAGAAATTGAAAATTTTGCATATTTTCAATATCTGAAAATGCGACATTGTGACATTTCGGGACATTGTTGGGTGCAAATACGATACAAAGCGGAGATTCGACTAGACTTGTAATAGGTAGTGTTGTGAAGCATTAATCTGTTGAGTAGTAATGATGTGAGTGTAAGAAAAGTACAAAGAAAATTTAATTGCAAACTAGGACGGAATTGAATACCTTCTTGTTGTTATTTTTCAGATTGCAGTCGAAATGAAAAGCGGTGACGAAGAGTAGGGACGATTCAATTAGCTTTCAAGCTCACTTCAGTATTTCCTTTGTAGTAAAGGATGTTGTTGTATTTCAAGTATAGTTTCCAATTCACATTGCATCTTTTTATTTTGACTTGGGTATACCATTGTAGTTTAACAAAGATAGATTAACACTAGATTAAAGGATATGGAATTTGACCTAGATTTGATTAGCATTATCATGTCAGAGATATTAACCATTCTTAGAGACAAAGATGCCACGTTCTCTGACCAAAGCGATAGAAGGTGAATACGATTTGAAATTCATGGGTTTCAATTTCTAACCCATTGTTTGCAGTTGAAATTGTGCACCCGGTGAAAGATTCATCACTGTGCTGGACAACTCTTGCGTTTAGGTACTTTGCCACTCAATTAACTCATTGAAAGAGCATTCTACTAGCATATCCTGAGTTATTTCTAACAGATGCCTTTGTAAAATTCTTGGTTGTCCATAGTTTAATAATGGTTGCAAATGAAAAAAAAGATGACTTCACTTTCGATTCAGAAGACAAGTTGATTTATCAATAAGAGAAACAATAGCAGTACTTTACAAGAAGGTTTCTGTTTGTCCCAAAAGTCATTCACGGAAGAAGGATTGGGATTTTAGCAAGTCCCTTTTCCTTAAGGGTTAGACTCTTCCATTGAGATGATGTATAGGTTAGTATATGACATGATGAGAGTGCTGGTGTTCTTGATGTGTTGGAACAACAATAATAGATCATTCTATTGTGTAGAAGTCCCTGAACTTGAGCATTATTTTATAAGGTAAGACCACACAAGTTTCGATCTTGTTACACTCAAATAACATATATTTGTGAAATATATATGTCACCTTTACAGTTCTTCCATTAAGTTCACAATTCAACATAACATGTAGTAAGGTGCCGCTTCATTGGTGTGAAACCTAACTTTTAGGTGGTCGCACAAGAAACTACAATCAGGAGCATCTTGCGTTCAGATTTATTGTTCCGTGATTCCTATTGTTCTAATTGATTGTTCTAAGAAGCTGGTTTTATAAGACGCAATTCATTTTGTTTAACAATAGAGCTCATTGTTTATAAAATACTTCAGCTCAAAACTGACACACTTGGCATCCACAGCTGTTGATGCTACTGTTCAGAAAAGTATAAGAAGAGTTGAAATGTATTCTGGTTTCTAAATTTTTATCCAGACAAACAATCTACAACAATCTACAACATACAAAATGAACTTCCAAACCTTTCTTGCTGCTGCCATCTTCATGGCTACCTTTTCTTCTGCTGGTTTAATTCCTGATGGCATTGTTCCTTCAGGTGTGGTACCAGGTGATGCTACAGCTGCTTTGCCAAGTGTCACAGTTCCAACTGGAGCAATTCCAAGTGGTGTTGTTCCAAATGGTGTTGTTCCAAGCGGCGTTGTTCCAAGCGGCGTTATCCCTACTGGTATTCTTCCAAGCGGTGTTGTTCCTACTGGTATTCTTCCTGGTGGAGTCGTTCCAACTGGTATTCTCCCAGGTGGTGTTATTCCAACTGGTATTCTTCCTGGAGGAATCGTTCCATCTGGTTTACCAATTGCCTTGCCAAGTGGGTTACCTGGCTTACCAAACTTGCCTGGTTTACCTGACGTGGGTGGTCTTGTTTCAGGAATCCTCAATGGTGTTGAAGGTGAAGTTGGAAACCTTGCATCTGCAGGTGCTGGTTTACTTGGAGAACTTGAGTCAACTTTGACAAAACTTCCAATTCCAGGTCTCAGTTCCCTTCCTGGTCTTTAATTTAGCTTTTTTAATTCTCTTTACGTTACTCTTTTATTCATAATATTTATTTCACTTGATGTAGTTTCCTGTGGCTGCAAAATAATTTAGCATTACAAAAAAGATGGATGAGAACTTCAAATCTATATAAATAGATTAGCGAAACGTAAGCAAAGGGGTTGAAAGTTTCAACGGTAGAGGATTTTCAAACAGAACTTAAACCCTTCGCGCTTGTATAGTATGCTGCTACTACCTCTGTTACTGCTGGCGTAACTCATTTCAGAGTATGGTGACTGAGAGGATTGCTTTACCGTTTCCAAACAAATAATGTAGGTGTACTTGATGTAAACCGCATACGTCACTACCATCTATCACCGCAACTTTTAAACCTGGAAGATTGGCTCTGTCATTTCATTATCATTATAGTTATACAGGGTTTGAAAATATTGTCAATGTTTACCTGAAAACCTACCGTATTTCTCATAATGGGATAAATAATAACTAGTCCAAAGGAGGAATAAGGCCGTGATTCGATAGGACAATGTTGTCTGCGGAGTTTCCCATTCGAACTCTTGGAAGTGGCTCTATTTCTCTAAATGATTAACCTTCACCGTAATTAACTTTGGTATTTCGAAAATTCCTTATATGTACAATTTTTCAAACCTTCTGGAAGCCTGCAAGAGAAAAAATTCTAGCGAATACACATTTTCACCCAGATTCTTTACGAGGGTGAAGTACGACACATCTAATCTATTAAACACCTTAGCCTGATCTCTTACTCATTTAATTTAAAAAATGGGACAATTTATAGCTAGTACAAGTGATCATTATCCTTCCAAAGAATCTGGTGATTCTTGGAAGATTGCCACACGTTCCTTACGTCAAACTCGGACTTGTAAATTGAGGGTGGCTGAATCAGTGATAGTCAAATCTACTTATCATGTTAACAAACCAACATCAATTCATTGTCAAACATAACTTCTTTATGTCCAAATAAATCATGTCTAACCACCAATTCACCTTCAAACCACTTGAACTTATACCTAAGTGTCCAACATTTTTGACCCCCACAATCTATAAATTGAAGAATTAAAGTTTCACTATCCGGGCACATAACACCATTAACACAAAGTTCCGGCAAAATAGGCTTCGAGTGCTTTTACTCCGCACTGATATGGAAAAGAATGGAGGTGAGTGAAGGATCAGAATGGTCCGTACTGGGTAAAAGTGGATTATTGATGATCCAGTTTATAACATTTCAATTGTAATACTTGACATAGTGGTAGTAATTATCTATTGAATTTTTTGTCAGTATGGAATTTTGTAGAGAGCAAGATGTTCTATAAAGAATCAACATAACATGCAATCCAACAAGACAATTCATATCGACTTCTCCTAATTTAAGTCTTACTCTCTCAATTAATTGAACATTCCAGAAAGAACCCCTAGTACACGCAATTGAATAAATGTGGTGACCTCCTCTCCTTCTTCGTTTATTGACTATATAAGGCCACACATTTTTTAGGGCACAAATTAATTTTAATTGGTACTTTTCTTCCCCCTCATGTCGATTCAAACTATTACCACCACTGCTTTCCAGGACCAGAAGCCGGGTACTTCTGGTTTAAGAAAGAAGGTTACTGTTTTCAAGCAGGCACACTATACCGAGAACTTTGTTCAAGCTATTTTGGATGCAATTCCTCAAGGTGCTCCAGGTGCTACCTTGGTTGTTGGAGGAGATGGTCGTTATTACAACGACAAAGTTATCCAGCTCATTGTCAAGATTGCAGCTGGGAATGGAGTTTCTAAGTTGATCATCGGACATGAAGGTATCTTGTCAACTCCTGCCACATCGCACATTATCCGCATCAAGGAGGCCACGGGTGGTATCATCTTGACCGCAAGTCACAATCCTGGTGGACCTGAAAACGACTTGGGTATCAAGTATAACTTGGAAAATGGTGGCCCTGCCCCAGAATCTGTCACAGACAAGATTTACGAATTCTCGACTAAATTGACGAGCTACAAGTACGTCGACTTGCCTGACATCGACTTGTCAGCCATTGGCTCAAGCAGATTGGGTGACGTGATCGACATTGAGATAATTGACTCAACCGCAGACTACATCACCATGTTGAAAGACATCTTCGACTTTGAATTGATCAAATCCTTCATTGCTAAAACAAAAACCAAGGTATTGTTTGATGCACTTAACGGTGTTACAGGACCATACGGCTACAAGATTTTCGTTGACGAATTGGGATTACCAGAATCACTGGTTCAAAACTTTGTACCATTGCCAGACTTTGGTGGATTGCATCCTGATCCTAACTTGACTTACGCGAAAACTTTGGTCGACAAGGTGGACGCTGAACAAATTGCATTTGGTGCAGCCAGTGACGGTGACGGTGACAGAAACATGATTTACGGTGCAAACACGTTTGTTTCACCAGGTGACTCGGTGGCCATCATTGCAGAATACGCAGACTCAATTCCTTACTTTGCCAAGCAGGGAACTTACGGATTGGCACGTTCAATGCCTACTTCAGGTGCAATTGACCTTGTGGCTAAGAACAAGGGCTTGAACGTATATGAAGTACCCACTGGATGGAAATTCTTTTGCTCTCTTTTTGATGCTAAGAAGTTGAGTATTTGTGGTGAAGAATCTTTCGGAACTGGTTCTAACCACATTAGAGAGAAGGATGGATTGTGGGCCATTGTAGCATGGCTTAATGTTTTGGCCGATTACAACTTGAAGAACCCTGAGGGAGAAACCTCAATTGCAGTTGTACAGAACTCTTTCTGGAAGAAGTACGGTAGAACCTTCTTTACAAGATACGATTACGAAAATGTGTCTTCGGAAGGTGCCAATGATATCATCAAGTTATTAGCATCCATTGTCGACTCCAAACCTCTGGGATCGGACTTGGCTCCAGGATACACTATCAAGGAAGCTGCTAACTTCTCGTACACCGACTTGGACGGATCTGTATCTAAGAACCAAGGTTTGTTCGTCAAGTTCACCAACGGATTGAGATTCATTGTAAGATTATCAGGTACTGGTTCCTCTGGTGCTACGGTAAGACTCTACTTGGAAAAACACTCGAGCGACGAACTGACTTACCCAAAGAGTGTTGACAAGGTGTTAGCCAAGGATATCGAATTTGTACTTGAATTGTTGAAGTTCAAGGAGTTCTTAGGTAGAGAAGAACCAGATGTACGTACATAGGTTTTCACTTACAACGAGGATTAGTTAATAAATGTAATGTGAACACAAATTAGATGTTGCGGCATAGCTTAACCTTACTTTCTTTCATTTCTCATGTCTATCACAGTACTCTATTATTATACAATCTATCTATTATACAGAATCACATACGTTGCTTTTTGTTGTTCTCTCCACCATTGTCCTCGTATTCTCTCTTGAGAGGTGGGAGCACATTACGTATAGCTGGTAAGATGGGTCCTGATTGTGCTCCTGATGGAATTGATAATGGGGGTAACGGCACCAATGCTGCTGCTGCCGATGAAGCTGTAGGAGCGGGTTGTGCAGCTGCAGCTGCAGGTGCATTGTCTGATCTTTCAGTGTCTCTCAGAGCCAAAACTTCGTCTAATCTCTTGCGTGTTGATTGTTCGCGCAATCTTGCAGCTTGTTCCATAGCCTCTAATTCCATTATCCGGGTGCGGTATAAGTCGTTCACCAACTCGAGTTCCGAAATGCGTGTTTTCAAGAGTGATACTTCAGGGTTGGGTGGAGGAATATGTTGATGAGGGTGTTGGTTTGGTGGTTGATTAGGTTGGTTGGGTTGATTAGGCTGGTTCGAATGAGGTGGAGGTGGTTGGTGTCCTTGGTTTGGATCGTTATTCGAGTAGCCTTGTGGTGGAGGTGGTTGTTGGTTCGATGTGTTAGGTGTATGGTTGTTTTGGTGAGGGTTTTGGTTTGGAGACAGATGAGATGTCGAATGAGTTTGAGCTTGCATTTGCATTTGGTTCAGTGTTGGAGGTGAATGCATTTGCATTTGCAAAGTTTGTGCTGCCAGTACTATCAGCACCGGTTGTGGAACTGGAAGCAGATTCACATGAGGAAGTTGTTGCACTGGAGCTTGTTGTGAGTTTGGTGATAGATGCGATGGTGCCATCTGTTGGGCAGATACTGCACGTGGAGTGTGGGCTTGTTGTTGTTGTTGTTGTTGTTGTTGAACTGGGTGTTGAGGCTGTGGTGAAGCGACTCTGCCCAAAGCTGGCAATTTCGGGGCCGAGTTCGGGGCTGAGGGTACATTCAACGCAGACGATGGTGTCAGGAACATCGAACCCTTGTTGAGCAGTAAACCAGGGATGCTTTCCACTTCGTGTGGTTGGCTTGAGACACGCACAGACGATGTTGTTGACAACAACAAAGGTGACGTTATCCGTTGCAAACTAGGTGCAAACTGCGCTGGTGTTGACGAAGGGTAATGCAACGGCTGGATGTGGTGGTGTGGGAGGTGCAAGTGTGGAGCAAATGGAAGGTGGTAGTTGTTCGGAGTACCCACAAGATGCCCGGAACCAGTGGAGGCTGTCACCTGAGGTGTGGTCACGATACCAGCATTGTTTGGTGACGCAGCGTTAGCACGGGCAGAGGAAGCACGAACCGTGTGCGCAGGCATCAACGGGGTTAACTCACCCTTCTTTTTACCCTTAGGCGACTTTCTTCCTGTTTTCCCGTCTCTACTTTTAAGTTCTGGGGTATTTGGGCTAGTTCCAGCTTTAGACGAGGGGCCACTACCAGGCTGCTTAATTCTGTTACGGGATTTTATCGTATCTGTTTTGAGTGATATTGGTCTTGGGCGGCCATGTAACTTGAGGAAGAGTCCACAGGCATTACAGAGTACTTGACCTGTTTCGTCACGACGCCATAACGGTGTCGTTTGTGTCTTACAGTTATGACAGATTGGGGACGAGATGTTTGTTTTCGTTGTAGTAGTCCCGTTATTAGTATGAGATGTTGTCTTAGCATTAGGACGGGCTGTAGGTGCTGCCCCACTAGAGGAGGAGGGGGGGCCAGTAGGGGAGGCAGAAGCCGCCACCGTCGGTACTGCTGCTACAGCAGCAGAAGCAGGAGACTCACTGTTATCAACAGACCCTGGACCAGAAGAATTGCCTGAACCAATCACACCTTCAATCCCACTTCCGTTAACATCACTAGGCACTCTAGCCAGACCAATCTCATTTTTAATAATCACCCCAGAACTAACTTCAGAAGTACCTGAAGTCAGGGAATTCACTGAGTCAACTGAGGCCGAATTAGCACCTCCAGTAACACTAGAGGCACTAGGGACATCTCTCTCATCTACAGGACCCATCCCTGGAGGGTGGCCCATCCGAACTGGAAGTCTCTGCTGAATCTCACTCATTATGATGGAAAAGACAAAAGATAAGAAAAGTTTTTTCGATTTTGTCGTGTTCTTTTAGGTTATTTTTGTGTAGGAGAGATTTCTTGGTTGCTGACCTAATCTGGAGGATCTGATAAGCAGAATAGGCGGAATTTGAGGAGGAAGGGGGCCATCAAGTTTGATGGTTGTGAAGTTAAGGTTAAGGGTGATGGTTTGTTTTACTTGTGATGTAATGATTATTGTAAAAAAATCATCCTAAATGGGTTCTCTGATTGGTTTATACTCTTTAGTTCCTTACTTTGGTTCGGTACATTTGTTGGAAATGTCTGGCGATTCATATTTTTGCGGTACGGGTATCTCTGTAAGGGTTTTAAAACATCTACGTTATCCGGGTTTGTTACATGAAAAAAAGTTGAAAGAATGCATCTTCTAGATGCCCCTAATTTCAGTTCCATCTGGCATGGTTTCTAAAGAGCAATTGGAATTGGGTACAAGAATAACATCTTCGAGGGTGTTCCACTGTTAAGGTGACATGCTAGACCCGTTGGAACTTCCGGAATAGGAAATGCCGTTCAGTTACTAAACTCAGCTGCCGCACAAAGGCAGGGCCGTTTAAGTTTCTTTTAGTACTCATCGCTACAAGATGAGAAGAGGTAAGAATAGGTTATGGTGAGTTAGACACTGTGTTTCACAGTATGGCGATACGTGCATTGACTTTGGCAGGTATTTTTGGAATTTAGACTGGCGATGACATTAGTCGTACCTGCTCATTGATTTCTTCTACTTTTTCAAACCGTTAATGTTGTGAGTCAAGTATAAAAGCTTGCAAAAAGAAAATTCACCGTTGGGCTTGGCTTAGTTTGAAAGTAAACGACTTTGCAATTTGTGCTTTTTAGTACCAATTTTAACTCAAACTGATCTATTTCAGTTTGATGAGTAATCTATGATGTAGTCGAGATGATGATGAGCTTTTGTAGTGTGAGTTTAAAACCCCTAAATTGATCTTATTGGTTAGTTTAATTGTGAAAAGTTTAAGATGAGAAACAATCTAAATTTGTTGCTATTAGCCAAGATTTACAAGTATAGATATTGGTCACCTCAAAACAATAACTTGAACAATTTTTGATCCTCGAAACAATCAGACGAACATTATTTCGAGGAATTAAACTCAGGTTTCACTTTAGTTTATACTCGTAGTTTTCTCTTGATTTTATCATTTTTTCAGTTAATCAATACGTTAAGAGTCAAGTAAACTATTCACTTGCAAACAGACCAAAAAAAAATATCATCAATTTTTTACCATTCACATGAATACGATTGGAAACAGTAATGATATACCATATGATCTTCATCAGCATCACTCTTCTCCAGTTGGTGATAAGTTTATATCTAATTTAAGTTGAAATTTTATCAGCTTCAACTCTGTACTTTAATCATCCCAAACCCCCTGGCAACTAATCTGTTAGAATTCTACTTTTGATGTATGCTCCTTAATCCCATGAACCAACCACACGGAAGTATTTAAATCGTAAAAAAAAATGTCTTTATCTAATGCCATTCACTAATAGTATCACATCGAAAGAATTCTATGAGTTAACCGAGAGTCACCTGCTAAATACTAATCTCTAACTAAACACTCACATTCAAACACACAATTCTATAAACTCAAATCCCACAATCTCACCCCACCATCGGCCAAAATTACAATCAAACAATGTCATGTTACACCCGCGAATCCCATGAATTATTCATCAGACACTAGTTCCAAACCAATCTTTACACCCTCCTGCTTATCGTAGTACTTAGTTGACAACTGATATAAAAAAAATCTGGGGTATTATTTCAAATAAGGTTTTGGAGGGGAACACAACATTTTTATCCATTTCTCCACAAATGAATCCAGAATTTGCTTCCGAAACTTGTTACAACTCCGAATGGTCCAAAGTGCCCACAATCTCATTAAAAAGTTCTATTATATATAACTAACTCAATTAAAATTATCGCACCTTCCGAATTATTCAACTTTTACTTGTATACTCATCAACCTCTACCACCCTCAACCTCTTTACTCACTCAACATTTTTTTTGAGATAAATCCTAACAATCTTCTGCTTTTGTGACACCCCGTATTATGCATAGCTAAGGGGGGGCAAGGTGGGGACCAAAAGCTGCCAAACATGGCAATAAATTTGTATCTGCTAAGGCCTACATGTGCAATTTAAGTATTAAGTTGGGGTCTATATGCTACCTTCTTTTGTGATTCATAACCCATACCTCCACTTTAAGACATTTTGAATGTAGATTTTCTGATCGGTTGTAATTCAGCCGAGGAACGATTGATAGTGGGGTTTATATATAAAGTCTTTCACCACCATGTAATGAAGGAAGCCGAATAAAAAAAACTACCAACACACCATGTCCCTTACTTACGACGACGCTCACTACGTTGATCTGGTGTTTCGTTCGCAGGTCCCATTGGACAACACTGTGAACAGTTTCGCTCTTCCAGTTCCATATTCAGAAGAACCAGGTTATTCACATGTTTACCGTAACAAGTATTGCGTTGATGGATTGATTTCATCTCCTCATCCTTCTTTGACTACTACACGTAGATTGTTCAAACATTCTTCTACCATCAATGCAAATCAAGATTGCTTGGGTGCAAGAATAAGATTACCAGATGGAACTTTCGGTGATTACGTTTTTGATAGTTACTCACGCATCGAGGAACGTCAATTGAACCTTGGATCCGGATTATACTTTATTTTAACAAATAACCTTTTCCGCACTTCTGAGCACGAGAATGTTAAATATGGTGGTGATTTTATCGTAGGAATTTTATCTGAGAACAGACCTGAGTGGGCCATTACTGATTTAGCATGTTCAAGTTATTCTTTGACTAACACGGCTCTTTATCCTACTTTGGGTCCAGACACTTCTCGTTATATTCTTGAATTGACCAAGTTACCTGTCATTGTGTGCTCGCTGGATATGTTGTCTTTTTTGATTGACTTGAAGAAACAATCCCCAGATGCTTTGAGTAGTTTGATTGCAATGGTTTCTATGGATCCTTTGGGAACTAATAACCCTTTGGTAGAACAAGCCAGAGATCAGGGCCTTGCTCTTTACGATATCCACCAGGTGGAACAATTAGGTGCCATCAACCGTTTACCTGAAATCCCTCCATCTCCAGAAACAGTCTACACAATTTCCTTCACCTCAGGTACAACCGGTGCTCACCCTAAGGGAGTGGTCTTGAACCACAGAAACGCAGTCAGTGCAGTTACCTTCGCTTTATCAAATTCTGATTTCAGTAAAAATCCTAAATACTACTCCTTCTTACCAATGGCCCACATCTACGAAAGAATGAACTTGATTGTCGCTCTTTTCTCGGGTGCAGGTATTGGTTACCCTTCGATTCCTATCGTTGGATTCTTGGATGACATCAAATTACTTAAACCACAAACTTTAGCACTTGTTCCTCGTGTTTTGACCAAATTGGAAGCTGCCTTAAAGGCACAAACTGTTCACAACGAAGAAAAGCCTCTCATTAAAGCTCTCTTTGGTGCGGCTATCCGTAAAAAGATGGACTTGCAGTCGCTGGCCGACTACCAAGAAGGTAAGCATTTCTTGGCTGACAGACCAATTGGCTTATTACGTAAAAAGTTGGGTATGCAAAACTTAACAACCATTGCCACCGGATCTGCTCCAATCTCTCCTGACACTGTCAAGTTCTTGAAGGCTGCTTTGGGTGTTGGTTTGGCTCAAGGTTACGGTTTAACTGAAAGTTTTGCCGGTGTCTGTGGCTCACTTAGACACGAAGCAAACCCAGGCTCGTGTGGTGCTATTTCTATTACTACTGAGATGCGTTTGAAAGACGTTCCTGAGATGAACTACCATGCCAACTCGGAAAACCCAGCTGGTGAATTGCTCCTCAGAGGTCCACAAATCTTTTCACACTACTTTAAGAACGAAGAGGAAACAGCAAAGGCTCTTGACAAGGATGGATGGTTCCACACTGGTGACATTGCTCGTTTGGACTCAACTACAGGTCGTATTTACATTGTTGACAGATTGAAGAACTTCTTCAAATTGGCTCAAGGTGAATACATTACCCCAGAAAAGATTGAAAATACTTATATCTCGCGTTTCCCATTGCTTCTGCAGGTATTTGTATACGGAGACTCGTACAAGAACTACTTGGTGGCAATTGTTGGCTTGGATCCTGCCACTATTGAAGTATACATGAAGCGTAAATTCAACAAAACCTTAACACAAGAAGAAGTAATTGAATTTTTCAAGGTGAAAGCTAATAAGAAACAATTGATCACTGACATGAACGACAGTCTTAAGGGAAGTCTTCTGGGCTTTGAAAAGATTCACAACGTTTTAGTTGACTTTGATCCTTTGAAGCCAGAAAGAAACGTTGTCACTCCAACAATGAAGATCAAGAGACCAATTGCCACAAAGTACTTCAGGTCAACACTTGACGATTTGTATGCCGAAGGTTCATTATTCATGAAGGAACTGAAGCTTTAGGGCTCTAGACTTAGATTTACCTTAGAATTAGCTTGCAATATGCAAATACACAGATTGTATAGTTGATAATTACCATGTAGAATACGGTGTGGAATTGTGCTACATTGAGTCACAACACATTGTAGTAATTACTGTTAACATCTTCTCTCGAAGCTACCTTAATCCATTCTTATTGGGTGCAAAATAAATAATTTTACATTATTCTGAAAACTTTACTAAAAATTGTAAAAATTGTTAAATATACAGTCTATACCCAAGCTTGTTACCACTTTATACGTACTTGTATGGGTTCAAGATTCCGTTAGGGTCGTAATGATTCTTTACCTCCTTAATCATCTTAATTTCAATGTCACTCTTTGAGTATCCAATGTAGTTCTTCTTTTGGAAACCCAAGCCATGTTCTGCAGAAATAGAGCCCTTCTTCAGCTGAATCCATTCATACACAAATGGCTCCAATACGGCTTCTACTTGCTTGCTGTATTCACGCACAGCAACGTTCAAGTGTAAGTTTCCGTCCCCAATGTGTCCATATCCAATGGCATCAACCACTGGTTTGGTAGGGTCATCTAATCCTACAATGCCAGCTTTACTCAATTCTACGTTAGCAGCCTCCACAAGTCCGTACAAGTCAGCCAATGGGAGCGAAACGTCATACTTGTAGACACCGCCGCCGATAGTGGAAGCTTCAGGAATAGATTCTCTCCAGGCCCACAAACTTGCTACTTGTGTTTCATCTTGAGCAATAATTCCATCATTCACCAAACCCAGTTCCATGACGTTACCCAAGAAAGTCTCGAGCTTCTCATCGTCATGGTCCTTGTTGGAACCAGAGGTTTCAATGAGAATGTAAAAAGGGTATTTGTCGCTCTCAATAGGGTGATCTATTTTCAAGTGACGAGCTGTCAATTCTTGGGACTTTCCATCCATGAATTCAAAAGCAGATAAGATTTCAGACAACTCTGCTCTTGCTCCCTTGAAGACTTCGAGCACGGATTCGTACAGTGAAACACCCAAAAGCGCCACGTTGAATGCTTGTGGGCGAGCTGGGCATAAGATCAGGACTCCGGTTATAATACCAATGGTACCTTCCGAGCCAATGAACAATTGTTTTAAGTCATAACCCGTGTTGTCTTTCCGTAATGAGTCCATGGAGTTGTATATAGTTCCATCTGGTAAAACAACCTCCAATCCGAGCACAGAGCCATGTAATGATCCGTATCTTAACAATCTCAAGCCACCTGCGTTAGTGGCCACGGTACCTCCAACATGGCACGACCCCTTTGCACCTAAGTCGAGGGGGAAAATGTAACCCAGACCAGACTCACCTTGGATTTGTTCACGCAAAAAGGTGTCTGCGGTTTCCAAAATCACTCCAGCATCAACTTTCAAGATTCCAGTTACTGGGTCAAACGAACGAATTTTGTTCAAGCTCGATAAAGAAAGGATTATTTCGTCGAAAATAGGGTTGGAACCTCCAACCAAACCGGTGTTACCACCTTGAGGCACAACAGCCAACTTTTGATCATTACAATATTTCAAGATCTTAGACACTTGTTCTGTAGTTTTAGGTTTGAGAACAAGTTGAGATTGTCCTCTGTACTTTCTCATCCAGTCTTCGTTGAAAAAGAGTAAGTCATCAGCATCAGTTATCACTCCATTAGAATCTTGGAGAATATCATTGAAGGCCTTCAAATCTTCATCGTTCAAGGTCTTGAATCTAGTGTCTCTAGTCACTTTCGAAGAGTATGTCTCCGCAGTTAATGGTACTGAGGCCGTTGAGTAAAAGGAAACTGGTCTAACAGGTAAACTTGTTAAGTTTCTAGGCGCAGCTGCAGCCAAGCGAGTCCTAGCAGCAATTCTGAGTCCTCTATACATGGTTACTTTTAGACTCTGTTTAATTAATTGATGATGAAAAATCAGGTGCCATAATGAGTTGGATTACGTAATGATATAATTAGAGTGGTTTTAGCACGACAGGAACTCTGATTATGACTTTGGAGCTCTGATTGAAGAGCTCCAAGATGAGCCGTTTGATTTAATTAATATGTCTGGGGAAAAGTAGAAATGTTCACATTAGTTTCAAGTAGATTTACCTTTATTTGGCACTTCAATCCAATGAGAATTGTGCATTTATAACGGTTTAAAGCGATTCACAAATACATGTTAGATCTCATATGATTACAACAAGTACAATGATCTTACTTAATGCACTGAAGTTTACTAACGAGCATATCAGAACGGTTCAAAGTATTCACAAGGAACTACCAAAACTCAAACTTATATATCTATTGGTGGAAAGTTAATATTGTACAACCAACAATGCTTTGAAAACTTCACTCAAAGCTACATACTAAATATCTAATAGGAAGAAAACCAATACTAGTACATTCGTTGGTTATTACATTAGCATTAAAGGGTCTAAAGGGTCTAAAGTGTTTACAATTCCATGCATCATTTTCACTTTATATCTTCCCATATTTTGAGTCAAGACTTTGATTAGAAAATTTGCACCCATTTTTCATCTCCACACAATACATTCATTCAGATCACCACAATCTAACAAACAGTAGTCAATCTGAATCATACCCTTGAATATAAATCATAACTAAGGCGATAAAGAACGGAAGTTAATGCCAGAATACCAAGCTTCTACTACATCTTGGCTTCCCCACACACTTTCATCGAACATAATTAGAGAACAAAATTAAACAATTATACTTTCAAGGTATCAATCAAACCAACCAAAACCAAAACCATTCAGTTAATCTCAACGTTTCAAGTTCTAACTATCAACCTGTAACACCTAAGCCATGATTACAATCTAACCAATCAGATTATCATGTTTGTCACATATTGTTTGTCGTACCTAACAGTTTTGTGGGTTCAGATTGTGTTGCATAATCTTTTGAATTAACTAATAAGTTTCCACAATGCCCATAACTAATTTTCACCCAATTGTACATACATTTCCATCTTCAACGGCATTAATATTCAATCTACTTTCATTAACTTCCTTTAAGTATCACTAGCTTTTTATTATGTGACCATCCACCAAGTATGCATGACCTAGTAACCTTCTACTTTCATAAACCCAAACGCTCATACAGATATTCCTAATATTTCATATTATACTTTTCTAAAATCCCCCTATACCAATATGTCTTGAAAAGTCATCCTCTCCTTATACTTTGCTACGCAAACCCCCTCAGGATACTTTTCCCTTTCTTACTTAATTGTACCAAGGCTATATTTTTCACGTGATTCATATATTTAATCAGTTTTTCCCACACAAATTGAAAAAGTCTAACTAATGGATAAAGTATAATTCAGGAGCAAGGATGTTAATACAGGTGTTATTTCAAATTGCATTATGTGTCAGTAGTGTTGCAGCGGCAGGGTTCCAGCTTCCATTTGGGTTTCCAAATAACTTGGTCTTTTCTGAGGAAACTTCAGAAGAATTTACCAAGTTCCCACATTTTTCAACCTTATCAGAAGCTGAATTACCCATTCTGTTGACTCAATATTTGGATCAACAAGTGTTCAGAGTAAACTGGAATGGAGATATCAAGCTTAAAGAGTTCTTGTACACTCAGAAGCAACCAAAAGCAGAGATTAGTTTCAAAGTATGGGCTAGAAATAATGCTAAGCAAACTATTGACTTACAGATATCAAAGACTAACATGGAGATGTTGGTCGAAAAGTTCCCAGAATTAAAGTATGAAGTAGTTATTGATGACTTGGCTCAAGCTGTCTTCGAGACTTACCCACAAGATCATGACAACAAGAAGGAAGACGGTGAAACGTACCAAATAACACAAGATATCTTGAACTCTCCTCCACATCTCATGTCTGAATTATTTTTCAAGGACTACAGACCATTGGAAACCATTGACGTTTGGCTCAACATGATTCAACAATCATACAGTAATATTGTTGAACTTGAAACTATTGGACACACCTACGAAGGAAGAGAATATAAGGTTGTACACCTTAGTGCGTACAAAGAAGACGTTGACCATCACGATCGTAAAACTATAGTAATCACAGGAGGTGTACATGCTCGTGAATGGATATCTGTCTCTTCAACACTCTATGCTCTCTACCAGTTGTTACAATTCCATGATGAAAACCCTGATTCAAAGGTCTTGGCAAAATTAGACTTTTTGTTCATTCCAGTCTTGAACCCAGATGGGTATGATTATACTTGGAAGAGCGACCGCTTGTGGCGTAAGAACAGACAACAAACAGTCAACCCAAGTTGTGTAGGCATTGATATTGACCATTCTTATGACTACCACTGGACTCGTTCTAGCGACTGGGAGTGTGGTGAAGAATACGCTGGTGAAGAGCCTTTCGAGGCCATTGAGTCACGTATTTGGAATGAATACTTGGGAAACAAGACCAGAGAGGGACACAGTGTTTACGGTTACATTGACTTGCACTCGTACTCACAAGAAATCTTATATCCATACGCTTACTCATGCAACCAACAACCACGCGATGAAGAAAACTTGGTTGAATTGGCCTACGGTATTGCTAAGGAAATAAGATTGTCACTGGGCAAATCCTATGACGTATTGCCTGCATGTATTGATAAGGATGCCGATTTGTTACCTGACTTGGGGTCCGGAAGTGCCCTTGATTTCATGTACCACAACAGAGCATACTGGGCATACCAATTTAAGTTGCGTGACAGTGGATCCCATGGCTTCTTATTACCTGGAAAGTACATTGAGCCAGTTGGTCTGGAAACTTTTGAGGGTATCAAATATTTTGCACGGTTTATCCTTAAAGAAGATTAGCTGAAGTGTCAGTTGGATGAAAAATTAATACACTAACAAGCTGGTAACGTTGTAGATCAATCACAGCGTTCAATTTCCATTGTGTTAACGTTTATTTAATAAAGTAATTGAAATAATTAGGCAATAGAAGGTGAGAAAACTTGTAAATGAATAGATGAGAATATTACATGTCTCAAATTATTCTGTATCTATTAACTTCTCTTTATGTCACCTGTAGTCCTCAACACTTTATATCGATTATAGGAGTCTTGAGCTCGCAAACGTAATAGTTTTTTGCACCCAAGGAACCAATTAAAATATGATCGCTGATTGTTGGTGAAAAAACTCAGAAAGAATGAGAGTTGTTATCCAGAAAGTCAAGAAGGCATCCGTGACGGTTGATAATGAGGTTATCTCATCGTGAGTAAATGTCAATGTATCAACCTCTTATTCTTTTATGTGAATAGAGGGTTACACAGCCATCAACTAACAGAATAGGATCTCAAAAGGACTCATGTGCCTTATTGGTATCTCTACAAATGATACATCTGAAGACGTAGCAAAGTTGCTGAGAAAGTTACTCAACCTTCGCCTTTTCGAAGACACTACTCAAGAGGCTGGGACAAACACCGAGTGGGTTGGAAAGCCTTGGGCAAAGAGTGTTAAGGATATAAAGGGTGAAATACTTTGCGTGAGTCAGTTTACACTTTATGGTCAGATTACTAAAGGGTCTAAGCCAAGTTTCCACAGAGCAGCTAAAGGATCAGATGCTCAACAGTTATATGATGAGTTTCTCAAACTTTTGGCTGAGGAATTGGGTGAACTGAATGTTAAAGATGGGAAATTTGGTGCAATGATGGATGTCGACTTGACAAATGATGGTCCTGTTACAATTGTATGGGACACTAGAGATTTGTCATAATTAGATAAGTCCACATACTACACTTTTACTTTACAGGTATTTAAAATTAGACTGATAGAATACCAATGATTTGAGCTACGTACTGAATCAATATGGGTAAATCCCGATATGCTGATATATTGATCATATCTTAAATATATTAGATAGTACAGTTCGTACTAATACAATGTTTCTGTATTTTGTGAGGTAATTAGAGCTAACGTTCACAAGCCTTTCTGTATTGCTAACGTTTGTATATTTCAAATACTCCATCAAAACACACAATCGAAAAAGACAACCAGAGCAATACGTATATGTATACGAATATCAAGTTGATTATGTTTGTTATATTCTCCATATCCCAATCCATTCCAACCGTGTAATTACCAACTTATTGGAAGTGTACTCTTCAATGCTCAACCATATGTTCATTTCGTCTATTTATTCAAATGCAAGGTTATTGGATCATCACAACTTTTCAATAGTGTGATCATGTTGTCATATACGTAGTTGCTCCTATCCATAAAACAACACATATTATCCATGAATACTTTATATTTTCCAACTCGAACCTCTCTGGGTGTTCTGAATCGAACTCTGTAAATATCCCTGTATCCACAGGTTGGCGAGTAAACAGGGGCAACAGGAACAGAGTTAATTGGTACTTTTGAATAATGAGGATCAACAATGTGATGATGGTAATCCCAAGTACCTGTCGTCTCAATGGAAACCTAGTGAATGTACTACTCCATTTGCTTGTTCCATTCATATCAATTAACGAAGTTGATTTTGACTTAATTTTTCGTTTGTGTTTATTGATATTCATTACTCTTTATCCTTTGATACTGCCTTTAATAAGTACTCTATGCTATTTGAACATGTAATATCCTTTATTGGTATTCTTTATTTTTAATGTATCCATGACTGTTTCTGTTGCTCTCACTAGGTCTATCGTGAGATCAAGTCGATTATGATATGGGATCACTCTTTCCCAAGTAGTATATAGACTAGTTGCGTAACTAACCTCCAGTGTCTTCGTAGACATTGCCGAAGCCATATTAGCAGAAGTACCCCGACTACAAAGAATGCCGCAACTATTGCTGTAGCAATAGAAAACCGGATCAATGCATAAAATATATCCATTATGCCTAAGAATACAATAATGGTGGTACTGAAATGTATACTGCTTGCCTCTAGTGAATTGAGGAATGGTGGTTCATACTCATTGGGGTACAATATCACTCCTATGAATGGTACTAGAGTATCCCTGAATAAGTTACACTCTAGATCTGTTCGTATATTGTCATATATTAGTTGCAATATGTCCATAAATTGTAGTTTAATTTTTTGATTGTGACTTACCAGTTAGAGTACAAGTCTTGGTTCAAAAGGTGGGAAAGGTTATAGTTATGTTAAGCTAGGAAGAAAGGCTTCTAGTAGAGAATGATGATAGTGGTTAGCTATTTCACTTTTAGATTCGGGAAGTGTGTGGCTTCCTTGTGTATTGTGTGTTAAGAGGTGAGCTTCATCTGACTTTAAGAAGCAAATTGAAATACTCAGGTTCCATTGTTGAACTAACATATAGATAAGAAAGCAGAGTTTAGCATGTATTAGTTTAGAGCAGGTTCATTTCAACAGCTACCATTTTTATTGCAGCTTACTCGTATTCTCCTTTGTGGGTTGACTGTAGGTTAAACATATAGACAGCATGAGTAACGTATGGTACTTCAGATAATAATACAATTATATATCTATCTTCAAATTACCATTCACTATAGACGAAATATCTTGTCTTCAGCCCTCATCACCTTCTAGTGGTTCGTACCTCTTTGATGTAAAATCACTAACAAATTGATGTGAAAAATTCCATACACCAATGCTTTATATTCCAATTCTATGGCTCGTGTTTACCCTTGGATGTCTCGCTAATACTGAGAATCATCTCATCCAAGTACCTCACTACTTCAGCATTCCATCCAATGTCCATGAATTCTCAGGCAGAAGGGTTTACGAAATCAATTCTACTCATTCAGTGTTACAAGAGTACCCAATTCAAACCATTGCAAACTTGAAGCTGGACAATATAATACGTTTGGATTATGACACTCTGCTCCTGCCCAAGAAGTCACTCCTTGTGAGAATCAACAACTACAACGATCTGACTTTTGAGTCTGATGACTTACTCAGTGTCAAGCTCTGCTGGCCTGCCACTGAACCATACAAGTTTGATCTTTCCCACAAGTTTATGAAAACGCTGGAGTTACTTGGAGAGATTGACGATCAGTTGGATTTGTACGTTCAGATCGATTATGAGTTCGAAGGGCAACCCTTTGATAGAAGTTTACTTGGAAAAGAAGAGTTGGTGTTTCAATTGTACATCACAAAATTGCCATTGAATTGGCTTCCAATACCTGCAGAGTTGTACAGGTTCATAGTGTATTTTGTTGATTTGGCTGTGGTAGTAGTTTCGGTGGTACCTCACTTGTATGATTATATCTTCTCAGATTAACGAAATTACAAGAGACGGTCTAAGACCACTAGATCTACAATGCTACGCATTCTTGGCATTTGGATTGGGTTGATCGTCATATAGGCAACAAAATGGTGTGTTGGTTACTATATAGATACCGGTAAGCATGTATTCAATTGGATACCTAGGTGATTTAGATTACAACGGATTAATAGAAACGGATAAAGGGGATCACTTCTACATTTACATCCCTACGTAACAAATAAGTAGTTGTCTGAAATGAAGCAAGTGGAATAAGAAATGAAAGAATTAACAGGAGGCTCAAGAAAATGGCCTTATTGCCAATATCAGTTCATTGAACTGATATTTTGAATTGAAATTACACAGAAGGTGTTGCTTGGGAAACTTAACTAAAATGAACTCATTCATTTGTAATTCGTTGTCGGGTTAATTCTTAATCTAAGAAAGAAGTGTACAGAAGACATTCACAATTCTCATGTTTGAATAACATCAAATTCGACCAAAGAATCATCCGTTTGTTTAAATTGAATAATAAAATTATGATAGATTGTCAACATTATAGTATATATATCAAATAATTAACCTTCTTTGTAAGGTACTCCTGAAAACGATCTTGTTCTACAGCATGGCTGCAAATACTTTTAAAAAATTAGTCAAATCCCCACAGCCTTCAGCAATTTATCCTCATTAATTAACCAAAGATTGAATCAAAACCAATTAACTTTGCGTGAAATAGATACACCTATAAATTCTACGTAAACGTACCATCAACCCCCCCTTAGTATGCTTAAGAAAATACGCATAGCAATGTCAACTAACATTCCCAAACTATCACCTCAAACATACATATTCAAGTCCCCCTTTTACGAAAGATAGGCTATAAAAAAAAACTTTAATCCTCAAAAGCTTAAACTCTGAAATTTCAATTTGTTTCAAGATCAACTCCTAACCTTGCTTAGCTCCCTAAACCCTTGAAAAACAAGCCCAACTTGTACTTAAAACTAGTGCCTTAAACCGTATTGGGTTCTTCAATCCCCATAAATCTGGTGCAAAAGCAGGAGTGCACACGTGCACTGGATCGTGACCCTAAAACCCTTTAAGCTTACCTAATATTGTGTGACGCCCCCTCAGGAAAGATTGTCAAATATAAAGTTGCTACTATATTGAACCCACGAGTAAGTGAGATCAAGATGTCAATACAAGATGAAGACGACCCATTGGGTCCCCCTAAGAATACGCAGAACTTGGACTTGTCCAAGTTATCGCCACAAGAGTTACGTATCTATAAGATGTACGGAAAGTTACCCACCACACAACAGATTTTACTGTCTAAGTTTCAAGACAAGAAGTACTTTGATAGTGGAGACTATGCGATGCAGAAACAGTTGGGTGGTAGTAAGTCAGGTGTACCTGTAGGTATCTCGATGAGACACCCCAATGCTGAGAAGGTGAAGGAAATGTACAACAGAAACTCGATAAGTCAAACCAACGCTGGGTTCTTGTTCAATGGTAAATCGGGCTTATTAAACGAATCCACACCAGGCGAGGAGGAAAAGAAGGATTAAATACATCACCATTTAGGCCCTAGGGCAGCATACAGGATAGTTCATAGTTTCATCATTAGTTAGTTTGTTTTTTAAACCATATATCATATCAATGTGAAATTTGGTGTAGGTGGAAAAAAAACCGTCATGGCAACATGAATGGAGACCAGTTCAATGATTGCGCGTTGCAGTTCCATCAAGTGTTGTGCGATCATTTGTATTCCGGTGGGGTTGAGGTGCAAGTAATCAATTCTTATGTGCGAGACTATTCCTCCAAGGTGTGTATCTTGGTTAAATTAGACTTCTCTACTGAATGGGGAGACTCTATCACTTTTACTATTTCTTATCATGACATCTATCAAGTCCCAGTTTGTCATTTTCGATTGGGGAAAATGAATGGAGATATGGAACAAGTAGTAGTGTCTAACATAGAAAATGAGAATATACAATATGATATTCATCATATCTTTCAAGAAAATTGGGTGACAATTCATCCATGTGAAACAACACTGGTAATGAACCAATTTGGACCAAAGACTCCGCTCGAATATTTAATACTATGGTTTAATGTGTATGGCATTCCTTGTGTGTTTAATAAGATCCTGTTAAGAGTACCTCCGAAAGCATTAATCAATTACCAAAGCAATATATAGAACTTAAATAAATACATCACTTCTCATATTGCTTCTTGTAAATTACATACCTTACAATAGAACTTACAAATTGTGAATATCGAGTCAATAAACTAATTTTTTTTTATTACCATACCGTTGAGGATGCCACATACACAGGAAACTTTTAACTAACCAATAAAAATGTCCACCTAGCGTGGGTGGTTGAAATACAGATGTTGAAATGAACAAAAATGACGAAATGGAACCAAATGGCTCCACTGATGCAATAGTCGTAACCGTAAAATATTAAAGAATCATAAGGACGCATCAATTTGGATGGATCAGGAGTATGTTGAATTTCCTGAAAGAGCATGTTGAGTGCTCATCCTGCGTAGTAGTCGTGATGGAAAATTGAAGAGATAATCAGAGATGTCTTCAAGATGGGTTTTAATCATCTCAATACAAAAATCCCAGCTAGTGGTCTTTCCGTTGAAATGAGCTAACCCACGCATTTATAAAGTGAAGTCAGCTGGTGGAAATACCATCCAGCACACTTCTTATGGAGAGTTCATAAAATTACAACTCATTAATCAAACTAAAAATAGTCTGGTTGTTATCCATAAAGTTGTTGTTTACAAGGTTGCACAAGACGTAATCACCACTGAACAGTTTTGCAAAGTTGATGAATCCATCAGCACGGCTTTGTTCAACTTCCAAGATCCCACTTTCAAAGATTTTGATCCATTCGCTGAACAAAGTGTATACCTCGTCTTTCCAGGCCAAGAAAGATGTTTTTTCGACAATCGTTGGTTGCAAAATTTCTTCACCTGGGAAAACTCCCCAGGTAACGGCGTTGATGTCTTCGCCCTTACAGTTGGTCTGTAAGTCACCGCACTTGCTGACAGCATAGTAAGTGATGACAGAACTGGTTGTTTCGTTTTGCGAGCTGTTGTAGTTGTCGATCTTAGTCAAGAGCTTGCTGACAGTATCCTTGTGGCACAAGAATTCCAAGTATTGTTTCTGGTAGACGTACCCATTCTTAGGGCCCCATCCGTGCACAGTATCAGCCAGGCGAGTTGCGTTCAAGCTTGGCTGCGAATTCAAGGTGAAGAAACCTTTTTTATTCAACGCAATCAAGTTATCTACAATCACTGAAGTATCGTCTCCAATCGGACCGTCACTCCAAGGAAGCGACTTGAGTTCTCCCTGCAAGTAAGAAACAATGAGTTCACCGAATTCCTTGAATGATGAAGGAGCACCCCACAAATCTAACGCTTTCTTTGGTGATTGTCTTAATAACTCGGTAGCGCATAAGTCAATGTCACCAAAAGCAGGAGATCTAGAATCACCCCATCTTCCATTAGGAAACTCGTCCCAGGTTGAAGTTCTTGTGATGTACGAATACTTTCTGTTTTGCCAGAAGATAGGTCTAATTGCCTCCTTGACTCTCGTTGGGTGAAGAGACTTTCTCCAAGGCATTTGAGTACCCAAACACTCGGCTGTTGCCAACTTGGCAGGCTCGACAATGTTCAATTTTTCCATGACCATAACAGTTGATCTTTCCAAGTTCATTGTGTAAAAGTGTAAGTGATTGACAAAGCCTGAATCAAGGATCTTCTGACACATTTCAGCAACCAACTCAGTACCTTTTTCTCTCACAAGGTAGTCATCATCCTTGATATGTTCCAAGGCTTCTAAAAAGTGAGGAGGAATCAGGATTTCTGAAAAGTTGGCTCTACGGATAAACGAAGCGTAGGTTGAGATCGGCATGATCCCGGGAATGATGGGAATGTTGACACCAATCTTGCGGACCTTTGAACACCACGTAACAAAGTTGTCAGCGTCATAGAACATTTGAGTGATGATAAAGTCAGCACCCACGTCACACTTCTCTTTAAGATACTTCAAGACCACTTCTTCATCACCTTCTTCAGGGTAACCATCAGGGTACGCAGCAACACCAATATTGAAATGGTCCTGGTACTTGTCCCGGATGTACTTGATCAAGTCCTTGGCATACTTGAAATCACCAGTAGACTCAGAGCCGTCTAATGGAGGATCACCACGTAAAGCCAAGATGTTCTGACAACCAGAAGCATAAGCCTTTTCCAAAGCTTCGTCAATAAGTTCAACCTTCATGTTAGTGCAAGTTAAATGCATACAAGTATCCAATCCCAATGTAGACTGGGCAGTGTAGACCATATCATTAGTGAGTGTAGAAGAACGACCTCCTGCATTCCACGTAATATCAATAAAGATTGGATTCAAGTCGTACATTCTATCCATACGATCGTACAAATTCTGTACACCTTGCGAAGTCTTTGGAACAAAAAACTCAAACGAAAAGGTCGCAGGTGGTGGATTAGGCACTGAATGTGCTTGCATCAACTTGTCAGAGATCTTCATGGCTAGTAGTTAGAAGAAGAGAGTATGAGAAAATTTTCGATTTCCTTATAAGAGCACGTTTAAGTGGGGCCTTTATCGGAGCGGCTTTGTGCTTTGATCGAACCATGACACGTGAACTTATGAGTCAATTGCACAAAGTGGTAATTACAAATAGGAGAGGGGACGAGGTTTATGTAGAGACAGGAGGAGTTATTAGACAAGGGAGTTGTGATTGGTACTTAGGGTTGTAGTGTTTACATGGATTGGTAAATGTTGGTTTACAAAGTATGTTATTTTCCGCAATTTTCTCTCGTATACTTCTAAGAAACTGAGCAAAGTAATGAAGAAAGATTTAGTTTTGGTAGTATAGTGATTCCCAAGCTTGTTCAAAACCAGAAGCCTCAATTAATGTTTTAGTGCTTCTACTTATATTGTTAAATGTAGGTAAGAACGTTGAGTGTTGAGTATGATGATACTAGATAGAAGAGCTTTCGTTGATGTTGTTTTACATTCTGTGAGTAGTACTAGTGTCTAAGACTTCTATTCCAGTACAATCATTTAAGTAGTTGTCTCATAAGTAAGGTTCATTATGAATGAATTCTCTTCAAACTATACAACAAGAAAAACTCAATTCTACATTTCGACAAACAATATCTAAACGATTTCCATTAATTAAGAGTTTCAAGAAATTTGTACTTATAATCTATCTTGCAGCTTCAATCTGCAGCTTCAATCTTGAGACTATTGAAAATTTCGAATCCTCTCATTAATTTTCAGGTACCACATTTTCATAAAACCACACTACTATTACAATTTATACTTCTGATTAGTTCGTGATCTCTAGTCAATTGATATTCATGTTGACAATATATGCAATCCAGTCTATTGACTGGGAGTTCCCAATTTGAATGCAGATGGTACAATAAGTGTAGACTCTTTCATTGATTGTATTGATAGTAGGATTACAGTTAATCAATACAGATGGTGATTATAGAGGATACACTACTGTTGATTATTTTCGTACCATCGAGTTCTCAATTCTATACCGTTCCTCTTTTCATTCAAGTGAGAAGACTCCAACTAAAGCCAAGCTAAGGCTGTTGGAGAAAATAATACCACAGCTAATATGTATCCTAACTCTCAAGTTCTAAAATAAGTTAATACCAATGAGAAGACTAACATAAAGATAGGAGTATATTCTACAACCACTCAGGAGCTGAATTGATAGGTGCCTTTTTGTAGCTCTCATCCAATCACCCAATTTGAACCAATAGCTAGTACCAACCCATCGAGAGAGTGAAAGCTCAGAAAGCTATTAGTACTGCCAAACGAGCAAAAAGGGATATAGATTCAGATGTTGACTGGATAGAGTTTAATCTAACTCTACAGTCACTTCATCACACTTAGACTTAAAAATTAATTATCTGGAGGCTCTTGATCGATCTTTTGTTTTTGTGATGGAGTAAAAGCCAAGAGAATATGACTTTATTAAATTGCGCAAAGGTAAGCATATGCAAAGAAATCTGTAGATTAAATAGATAATCTTACACCTCAGTAGTCCCAATTATGTTTCTCGCCACTTCTTACCTTTCGCTTGTCTCCTGAAATCATAATTGAGATCCACTCGAGCTGTCTCCTAGCTCCGACTTCCTTCTGGCTGCTTATCAGTTTTTGATTATGGAGTGCCATTGAAGAATCAATTAACGATTTACTAAATTCATTTGATTCAATACTATAATTGTTAACTCACGTTTGAAATCATCTTTTAAACCCCCAACTACATAAATACAAAGTAAGCGAGTTTGCATCCCAACTAAAACTTGTGGAAACCTCATAAGGAATTAATTAATGCGTATAATGGAAGTTTAATTGTATTAACCTCCCCTCCAGAATGAAAATAAAAACTAACTGGTGACTGGTGTCAAAGTATGTCCACCTTTAGCTTATTCACTTAGAGTAGCCACAAAGACTATGAATAATATCCATGGAATCTGTTTAACCGAAATTGTTTAGTCTATTGAAGAAGCTAAGAAACTAGTTACAAAAGAGATACAAGTAGCTGTGGAGACGTTAGTTGAACTTCAGCTATTTATTCTTCGATCAAAGTTGACGGTATGATGTGTTGTTATACCATTTTTGGTTGTATTGATTCTTAGGGGGTAGAAAGTTTATGGTTCGGGCTACGAACCATGCATCGATGATGGATAACAGCGAAAATGTGCTTTATCTATCAAGGCACATCCGTATCAGCGGTCAGTACCAGATGAACTGGAGTAAATATAACTGCAGAATCTTCAATTGCGCTTATAATTTGAATTTGGGTGTGATACAAGTAGCTCCAAAACGCACACGAATACTACATTGTAATGTAGAATGTATAGATGGAGAGTATACTATGCAATAATTGGGCCAGAGACAAAGTTACTAGAACAACATACTTAGAATATAAATAAAGAAGTTATTACTGTAAATCGTTTGTTGTAGTATTGATATAAGAGTATATATTGAGGCTTCCAGTTTACCAGTTCCAGCAACTTCAGACAATTCCTACACCAAAGTAAACCAGTACCTATCTCGTCCTTGAGATGATACAGGTCGATTTAAACAGATAGTTTCAAATAAAGACTGTAAATATATGTTTTCACGCTCTTGTTATACATATGGGGTTTTGACATTGCCATCCACTAACTTGACACCTAAACACATATCTTGAAAATTGGAAAGCTCTAAGTTTCAGTACTCAGTTTGAAATGCAGTATAGACAATTTCCAGCCATATTTACTTTCTCACCAAACTGAGCTCCACTTCAGGTTAATTTAAAAGCCAAACTCATACTACAAGCAACAATACGAAAACTGAGAAAGGTCAGCTCCTAAATTGACAGTACCCTTGGCTGGTTTTCGTTGCTGCAACCTAACAAGTTCCGTTAATACATTGAGCAAAGCTCAACCCAGTATACCAAGTTGCTGTTGAATCATACCCAGAACCTGTAAACCTTACTTCTGTTAGATCCAACGTCTACGTCTATCTTAAGTTTTCTCCAAAAGAAGATAGATCTCCAACAGAAGCATCTGGTTTTGGTTACTGATTTTTATAGTTTTTGCACCCAAATTCGCACAAATCTCACCGGATCTTAGGAACTTTTTATGATCCGAGAACAATCCTTCTCTTCACTGAATCATAGCCATGTTCTAGTTCCAGACAACCTTGTTGGTTAAACTTATTGATTAAACTTATTAAAGAGATGATTAAAGGATGCTTCCTTTGATTGTTATGAGGATTTTTAGACTTGAAAACTTCGAACTGAAGTACTTCCTATCATTTTGTCTGAATTGAAGTACATCTATTCAATCATGAAATGAACATACGAAAGTTGTAAACATAGCAATTATATAAAACAGAATTAAACCGGAAGTTGCGGAATCACAACTGATTATCTCTTTTGTAACTATAAGCACTCTAAGTAAATGATAAAGACAGCAAGAGGGAACTTCTCGCTATTGACAATATATTCCATCAAAGGCAAATCTAAAGTAGTTAGAATTACACAGAACAATGGAGGCAATTTCCCTCGGTCACAAGACCTATTGTTCTCTTTACCTATTTAGGTTGAGCCCTTAGACTCAGGTTCATACTCAAGTTCAAGTTCAGCCTCAGGTTCTGTCTCTTTATATATTTGCATACTTAAATACTTACATTGCACCCCTTCAAATGGGTGCAAATAGTGTGCACAAATAGACATGTACTATACAATCATAAGCTCAAATAATCTTACACCTCAGGCTAACTCTTCTAATATTAGTCCTTGTTATCTATAGAATGAATCCATTGTACTCGTTCCCAGGTTAGCTAACGAATTTTCTAAAACCACAGCAACAATTTCATCGTCTTCCTTCTCCTTAAATTCATTTTTCACCAAAGAGTTTATTAAAAAAACCACAATGTCTGCTTTTATTTTAGGATCCACTGGGTTAGTAGGGAATGAGATTCTCAATGCTGCCAACAATGCTCTGTATATCACCAATATCTCCACTATTGGACGCCGTGCACCAAACGTAAGTGGCTCCAAGATTAACTCAGTCACTGAGTCTGACTCTGAAAAGTGGCCACAGTTAATCTCTGAGAAGGCAAAAGGAACTGAATCATTCTTGAGTGCTTTTGGAACTACAAGGGCTCTTGCTGGTAGCGCTGAGAACTTTGTCAAGATTGACTACGGGATTAACTACGAAGCTGCAAAGGCAGCTAAAGAAGCTGGTGTCCACACTTTTGTCCTTGTCTCCACCTTTGGCGCCAACGCAAACTCTTTCTTTCTCTACCCAAAAACAAAGGGTAAGTTGGAAAATGACATCATTGACTTGAAGTTCCCAAGGACTATTATATTACGTCCTGGTTTCTTAATTGGTGAACGTGAAAAATCGAGAAGTGTCGTTGAAGACGTTGGTTCTTCTATCTCCAAACAAGTCTTGGGAACTCCATTTTCTATTTTGGGTGGCCACCCCATCTTTGCTAAACATGTTGGACAAATCGCCGTCGACTTGTTAAAGGAAGAGACTTCGGGAGTTCGTATTGTATCTGCTTCTGAATTGGTGAACTTAGCTTCTAAGATTCAATCCAAGTAGTATGTGTTTCGAAACTCTTGGTTAATAATTTATCTATTTTCTATCAATATCAATGTTTGTGAATTAAAGATTGTAGATTGGATTGGACGTAAGTGAGGTTTACATGCCAACCAACAATTGATCTAACCAGATATCTTTCCATCTACAAATTAAAGTTTTAACCTAAATCACGTATATTCTTTAAAAATTCCTATCACTACAATTCATCATGTTCAATATCTGAATCACCTTCTCCTTGTTTCTCAGCTTCCTCGCTCTTTTGAGCATCTTCTTGTATCTTCTTCTCCCTTTGGGTCTTTATTTCTGCCCTTCTTTCTGCTTCTTCAACCACAATTTTAACCTGCTCATCATACTTTGGCCATTCTGGAATCAACCTTCTTGCTTGATCCAACTTGTTTTCCTTTGTCAATGGGTTATTACACAAATCAACAGACTTTGCCTTCGACAATGTGTTGTCTGAGCACCACGTCTCACACCATAACCATTCCTGGGGCAAGCTATGAATTTTCAACAGTCTTTGTAAATTGTTTGGCAAGTCTTGATCTAAGTTCAGAAGCGATTGAGGATCGGACAGTAACTTCTGGTAGTGGGTACGTAACTTATCTCCTGCGTTAATCTTCCGGAACCGATCCAAGTCAACAACAAACATTGCACTTATATGGTATTTAAGATCGTCACCAAGTACATTGGCCCAGTAACCTTGTTTCCAGAACCTGAACCCTTCCATCTCCTCACGCAGATCACACATAGGAGTAAATGCATAAGCTGCACCTTCCATGTCAACACTATTCAATTCCAGCATGTCTGCTCTTACAATCTGGTCAGCATCAACAAATATCACCTTTTGTAAGCTCTGTGGGAAAAGAACATCCAAAAACAAGATCTTATAACCCCAGATTTCACGTTGGCGTTCACGCTGTTGACGCAAGAAGTTAGGCCACTTGTACGTAACAAGTTCATAACTAAAGCCATGAGTCTCAGCTAACACAGGAAGAGTTTGCTTAAAGTTACCACTAATAAAGTTTTCGATAATCCAGAATTTCACAGGCTTTGAAGTATGCTTCTTTACAGAAAGCATCATAATCCCAAGAAGTCTCTCATACAAGTGTCCACTTGCAATAGAAAACACATTGATAGTGTCATCTACTATAGGTTTAGGCGTTACTCTTTCACTTTGTTGTAATCTTAAATGAACAGAAGCTCCTCCAAGATCAAATACCTTAACAGTTGCCCTTTCCAACACTTCTTTGTTAGCATTAAACTTCTTATTTGCTGATAAGATCGAATAGTTGCCCAGCTTCACAGATAAATCCCACACTCCTGGCCCTGCCTGTAACTGAAAGTATCCACGAGTGCTCATCACAATAGTGTCTCTTTTGTTTTCATATTGCAGAAGTTCTAAGTTGACACCTTTCCTGGGTGATCCCGCAATTTTGACGTCTCTTGCAATACCTTCCACGAGCAAGCTCTTCAATACATAGGTGCTTTGAACGTTTTTGTTCTCCAAATTTTCAAACTTGAGGTTGTCCAAGTCCACAGGACTTTTATCTATCACAGTAACCCATTTTAATGGTACATCAAGTCTCACTGAAAAGATTGGAGATTCAGGAAGGTTACGTGCTGTTGAGATTCTTTCACCAACCCATTTTCCTGACTCGGTAAACTCAGGAATAGACGCAGGGAAAACACCTCTATAAAATCTTCCAATCTCAGAGCTTTCCTCGCGTGGCTGCAAAAGTATTTTCACACTTACAATTGACAAATCTTTGATCGAGTTTACTATCGATACCAATTTTTGTGAGTATTCGTCAGTAGGGTCGATAATCAAAAGTACTTCAATCTCTCCACTTCCTGAAGCCACGTCAACTGCCAAATCCATTTCCAAAGAACTAAAGTCAAACCGCGAAACATCGCTAACAAATGAGGTATCGTCCACATAAAATGACTTCGAAACAGTACTTGTGAGTAAATCAAACCAATCAAAGTTATCGAATTTTTTAACTACGTTCAATTCGTTAACGGCTTGGTAATTGAACATGTCTGGGTAAGCATTCACCAAGTCACTAAAAATACTTATTCTTTGGTTATGCTCATACTCCAACAAAAGATCCAAGTCCTTGGGTGAAAGGGCAGATCTGAAGTAGCGAGAATTATACAAAACAAAGTCATGAAGCACAGGAAGTTGCTTTCTTTCGAGAAGCTGGATAATTTCTTCGTTATTCTCAGAAGAAATTCCTTCTGGGCTGAAGTCTTTAAGTAATCTGATGATTTCTTTAGTTTCACTCCTGCTTAAGCTGTTCAATTTGAACTTTTTAGTAATTATTTGCAAGACACTAACACTACTTCCAGTGTTCAATACACGAACCTGTATTTTAGATTGTCCACTACCAACTTTACCTAAAATTGAAACCAATTGGTCGATTACTTCCTGCTTATGGAAATCACCTACTACCCAGAATGTACCACTGGAATCCTCACGCTCAGGCTTATCATTCGGCTTGAAGGTGATAGTTTTCTCGATCAACTCAGCATCGATTCTCTTGTAGATTACATCACTTGGGTCTGTTGGAATGACTCTTAAATTACGTTCTCCCTTTGCGTTTTCATAAAGCAAACTCTTGAGTGACTTTCCATATGCTGCACCACTACGTAAATGATGTTTCAATATTGAGATATCTTGTGATAATTGCTTTCCCATGGAAATCTGCCAAGAAGGAGAACTCAACTCGTGAATTACACCGTTGAAGACTACCAGAGGAGTATCAATTGAGAATTTTTTTAAGGTCTCTTTGTAAGTGTCATGGTTGAATTCATAATCTTCTGGGATCTTGACAGACTTAATAAGAAGAAGTGCTTCATCATCGTCTGTAGTCTCGAAGAACTTGTAGAGGAAAGCCAATGCCTCAGGTGCTTTAGAAGTGTCTGTAATAAAGTAAAAGACTTTGGCTAATTCAGCATCCAAAGGTTCTTCTTCTCTAACAACCGGGATTATACCCAATTGTTGTGGAATACCACTATCTAGTATGACTTTGGATAAGGTGAAGAGTACTCTCAATTGCTCTCTATGAGCGAAATTCAATGCAAAGATCACATCGTGAACATTCTCTCGCAAAGGTGGGATCTGGTTAGACTTGAGTTGCTTGAGTAAGTATGCTTCTTCTCTGTCGTCCGTGTACTGTTCATACGTGCCATCTTTCTCGATGTCGTTCATGAAAACTACACCCTTCTTTTTCCTAAAAGAGCCTGATGTAAACTGGTGTTCGTAGACTCTGAATCTGTTTTCATTATGACCCATAACAGTGTTTCCACTACGGAACTGCGACTGTTTGACTGCACTCAAAAGTGCAAACTTGGTTGTGAAGAATTTGGCTTGTTCAACAGAAAGTCCCAAGTCTAAAAGGTCTTGTACTACCTCATATTCCTCTTGAATTTTAGCGATTAATTTGACAATATCGAGTTCAAGTTTATTGATTGGTGATCCGTTGATGTAGATTCCATAAGAGTCTGAGCTGATACCAGTTTCTTCATTCTGGGTAACTTGTTCTTGTAACTTAGTCGAGACTTTTTGCGAGGCTGCAAGATACGATGCAAACTTGGGAAGATCCGAAAGTATAAGCTCAAGTAATTCAAACTTGGTGATATTTTTGTATGGGTTCTGCAATACTAATGAGGACAACTTCAAGCCAAGATCAGCCAAGTCCTCTTGTTTGATTTCTGGAAGATAGGCTGAGTCTGCAATCTTCCAAATATCTTTTGGAAGTTTAAAGGACGGGGCCCCAGTTTTAGGTGTTTGCTTCTTCAAAGGTTTCTGTACATCGTTGTCATCGACCACGATATAGTCTGTCCGTTTCAATGAAATGTCTACGCTGTATCCACTCAAATCTTCAATCTTTGGGTACTTATCTGGGATGTATCTCCAGACAAACCTGATTTTGCCAGCTACTGCGCTTTGGAATAAGTTTTGGAAGAGGCTGGCGAAGTCTGGTGAATTGGGGCTACTGTAGAGTATCAATAAAGGAGCATCCTCCTTCTGGCCAATCACACGGTCGAACTCTTGTAACTCGACAGGATGGTTTTTGTCAGTTCTAAGTGCAAATAAATCTTCTGGTGAACAGTACAATTGTTTATTGTAGATGACCCACGATTCAAGCTTATCATCACTATCTTTAAGCAATTGCCTCCCAAACGAATCAGTAGAGCATTCTTTGAATAATCTTTCTCCAATTTGAGTCTCAACTTCTTTAGTATAGTAATCATGATGTGAATTGATACGTGGCGAGTGGATTTTGTTGACAAGATCAAAGTTGACAAAGCCTTGAGTCGCTGGATCAAGAAGCTTCAACACTTTTTTATGTTTAGATTCGTCAGTAAGGTGTTCCCCATCTTCTTCTTCGTCATCATCTTCATCCCCGCTGCCTTCTCCACCATCGCTACCCAATCCATACAAGTTCAAAATCGTAGGAACGTATAATGATTCATTGTGAGCTGCTACACTCTCAATCAAGTTGAGTTCAAATCCAGTACCTGCCCATGGAGCTTTAAGGTTCACTGACAACTTGTTGTCTGGATCTGAAGATAACCCTACTCCAAAGAGAGTTAATAGCACTAATGAACTACGAATCTTAGCTTTCATCGTTCAGTACAAGGTGGTGGTTTTTCAATTGAAAAATGATTTTGATCGATTTGTGGGGATTCAAAGTGAGCTCTTGCTTGTAAGTTTAGGTTCAATATTATGTTATATGATAGTGTAGAAGGAGTTATTGTATGATTATATTCTAGTAGATGATGTTGGTTCCTTATTTCTTAAGGTTATATGTTTTTATAAGTGTTATACTTAGTCTGCACTACAAGATGAAGAAGGATATGATGAAAGGTGACAATGAACAAAACTGTAGAGTTAACATAATCAGAAGTGAATATATATTATGATCCTATTACTAATATACTTCTTTCTCCAGGGTTCTTCAGTCGATACTCCACTAACATCATCCCCTTACTCACTTCTACTATTTTCTAGACCCTTCACATCATTTTGCAGCCATCATTTCTCTATACCCTACACTCTTGTTCATGTTAATAAAATAATAATACACCTTAATAATACACCAATAATAAATACTCCTACAATAAATCTTCAAATGTGATTGTTCTTACCACTTTCTTTCTCATCTTAGGGCTCGCTTGTTCTTTGTTCTTTGCTTTGCTCACTTTCTTTGCTTTGGAGGGTCCAGCCTTTCCTCTAGATGATCCTATTGTGGTGGTAGTCCTTTTAGCCTTTGCTTTACTTACATTACCCAGCTTGTTCTTCTCGTTACGTTTAATCTTTCTTTGTTTGGTGGTTGGGGTTTCAATCAGTCGTAGTGTAACTGTCACTACTGTGTTCTCGTGCCTTTGGACTTTCTGTGCCTTCCTTATTATCTGGTCAAAATTGAGATTTGCTACTAGTTTCTTTCTTGGGTATACTGCCTTGTCTTCAAAGTATGCTCTTGGTGAGGTAGAGGTTGTGTATTCCACTAGTTCATCTTCTTCTTCTTCTACAATAGCCCCCTCTGGTACTGGTTCTTCATCAAAAGATGGTAGAAGTCCAAACAGGACCTTTTTCGTAGAGCCTGCTTTGAGGTTGTCCATGTCTCTTAATATTGACTTGGGGGTATCCTCACATCCATCGATGACAATTATTTCTGGCTGTTGTTTTAAGCTGTATTCTTCATTGGTAAGGTCAACGACTTCCTTGTAGTCGTCACGAATGGTATCATCTCTGATATTGATTTCAACGATTTCGATTTCGTCTGAGTCGGGTTCCACCTCTTCCACGTCCACATCGTTGGGACACCATTTGGAGTCTTTCAATCTTTGTTCTGTTGCCTGCAACACCTTCTGTCGTAATGCTGTCGCGTCCACCGGTGGTTTACGAACCTTAGATCTTCGATCAGCGCCCAAGACGTGAGCTCCGTCGCCTAGTTTTCTGACTTCAGCCTTGTACGTTACTTTACTCATTTGTTTGATGCGCTGATCGCGTACTGAAGTAAGTACGCGTCCATTTGCACCACCTAATCTCAGTTCTTCGCATCTGTAGTTAGTTAAAACCGATCCCAGCTGGTGTTCTTGGAACCTCAGTGTTAATTTAGCCAAATAGTCATAGAATTTATGGTCATGAGGTCCATGTACATTGTGTGTTAGCTCATGCAAAAGAGTCTCAACAAGTGAACCTACAGCATAGAACAGTCTCGGATTCAGAGCCATCCGAAGCCTTATAAGTATTTTCTGTCCCCTATTCACATTCAACCCAAGTAGATTAGCATTCTTAGGGTACATCTCACAGAGCATCCCAACCTTGAATCCAAACTCATGAACTATCGGGGCAACTAGTTTGGCTATTTCATGAAGAAGTTCGTTTGCATAATCCCCATCCTCGAATTTCTTAAGCGACCCGATCTTCTGGATATTCGCTACCGGCGAAGGCTTCATGGGTTTACTCATCGCTCCTTTTCCTTTACGGACCATCTTGTGGTGACCAAAAGTTATGATTTAAATTTTGACATGTCACCTGATCTTATCTTTGGTTGTGAGTTGGATTCTACTATGAGGCGAATTAGAGCAGGCCACCGTGTGATATGATCAGTGCCACATATTATATGAGTATAGTGATTCTTAGTCCTGCTTGGAAGGTTTAAACCAAACAGAATCTCACACTTCTTTGTACTTTGCAATATACTTTGTACTTCTTTAGTTACTTTGTACTTCGATCTACTCAGATGCTTTCAGTTCGTATAATAGAAACAATCATTTTGTTTGGTATCTCAGTGCTGCTATGTTACAGAGTTTCATGACTGGCTTTTTGTAAAGACATTGACATGGGAACACTTCTGTTGAATGGGAGAGTATTGATACAAGCTAAAAATGAAGATCACATGATAAGTCATATGAGGAAAAAGAAAAAAAACAAATGGTCCCTAGCGGGATCGAACCGCTGATCTTGGCGTTACTCTTAATATTAGCACCACGCCATAACCAACTAGGCCAAGGGACCTTTCTTGTGTTGTTGATTGACAGCCTCAGGACACTAAGGTGTCAAATTACACGCGATGAAAAAAGCCTATCGATTCTTATACACTATGCCTGGAGACTCCTCCCTACGTACACATTTGTGAATGAAGTGTTAAGTTTAATAGTATATAAAAGCCCACTCTAAGTCAAATCATAATAATATTTGCTAATTTGACTTCTTCTGTAGACTGCCACAATAGGACTGCGGCAATTAATTGTCCGAGGCTTCTGAGTATTCATTGGTCGTAATTTTAGCATTCAACTGGCTGTGTGCCTCTATACTAAATAAGAATAGATGTATACAATTGAGGTACACAGACACCAACAATCGCGCGAGTGTTATCAATTCTGTTGCTAGAAACAAATTGTTGTTAATATTCAGTTGTTCTTTTCCTATATACGACCATAAGGAAATGAATAACCTCAGCAACTTATCCAACACGCTAAAAGATAGCAAAGAATCTCTAACTAATGTTACTCGTAAGAGACCAATAAACTCATCAGTTATTTCACTAAGCTTTACAATTCTGTTTGAATGATCGATACTCCGAGAAGTGAATGGTGTAATGTCCAAACTGGGGCCAACAATCACCAAATCAAATGTCCCACTTAAAATTTCGAATAACTTGGTGAGAATTAATTTAGTCAGGTTATTGAATGTAAGATCTTCCTGTAGTATTAGTAGCTAAAGAAAAGATTAGTTTTGACTGCAATTTGAATGGTTCTTCGGCACTTGTGGTTGTTCTTTTGTTCTCATATTTTGCAGCCAATATTAAAATCCCAAACAGGCAATTGGCTCGAGGAAGAAGCTACAGTTCATTCACTCATTCAATACTTAGTGTAGTGTGTAGGCTCAATGTATATTCATCCAATACGTAGAGTAGTGTTCAGGTTCATTGCATGATCATTCTATGCTATTACAAACAGTTAACTAAATAGATAACTCATATAACTTGTCAATAAAAGCACCAACAAAAGTACCTGGTGCCTTTGCTACAAGAGCAGCTTCACGTCCAGCATTGTTGTATAACTCAAGTGCGCTGGTGACAACATCAAGTGTCGCTCCATTTGCAGCTATGAACGCACCAATTACACTCCCCAATGAACATCCACTTCCTGTAATCGAACCCATCAATGGATGTCCCCCAGGAACTGACTTATGGCTGTCTTGATACACAATATGGTTTACCTCACCCGTTACCACAACAATACACTTGAAATCTTTCGAAACTTGTGCTGCAATTTCAACCACTAATTCCAGATTGATTTTTGCAACCAGGTCTACACCTTGCATAAGGTTCTCGAACTTCTTGTGTTCTTCCTCCTTAAAGTAGCTTGATAACTTCCAGATAGATACAACTTCTCCAACGTTCCCCTTGATGACAGAAACAAACCCAGAGTTAAGCAATAGTCTCGATGCTTCTGTCCGTGCTTTTGAAGCCCCTACAGCCACAGGATCATAGACTATATGTAATCCGTGATCATTATAAGCTTGGAATGCAGTCTTATATATGCTGAGCTGTTCTGGGGTAGGTGTTCCGATATTTGCAATAAGAGCACCATACTTCGTAGCACTGGCAAATTCTTCGAACTCATCTGCGAGTTCTGACATAATTGGTGAAGCTCCAACTGCTAGAGTAATGTTAGCGCTGAAATTTTTAACAACGTCATTGGTTATGTGGTGTACCAATGGGTGCCTTTCACGAACAGTGCGCACAGCTGTAGGATAGTCTACTGTAGTAGAAGTAAATTTGGTTTTGAACGGTTCCAGAAGGATATATTTCAAACTCAGAGTCGCCTTTGCCGCGTCTTCATTAGCCATTATACATGACACAACTGCTATTCCGTCAAGCTTCTGTTTGCCAACTGGAGTTTGATACACCACACGAGCAGCATTCGTATGGTTGATCCCTCCTATAGCAACACACTGGATCTTCTTCTCGTGTGTATCGTTGTAACGAGATATCAACTGCAACTTCTTTCTAATCCCTATAGGACCACTTCCCTTTGGGTCTTTCAAATCCTTTTTGGTTTTGGTGGGGAAAACCGTTCCCAACCCAAGGTAATCGATTAAGTGCTCCTTATCATTAAGTGCTAAGGCCGCTTCAACATGCTCCGGAAAGGAGCAACTCAATCCTAGGATCTTGCTTGGTCCAATCAATTTCCTAGCGATTTCTACAGGCATATCGTCTTGACCAATATGAACTCCCTCCGCATCAATGGCCAACGCAACATCAATACGGTCATTAATGATTAAAGGGATTCCTCTAGCTTTCGTAAGTTCATGAACCTCTTTAGCTCTGGCGACGAAATCTGACGTCAGTATGGACTTCTCTCTCAATTGAATAATTGTGACTCCATTATCAATTGCAGCCTCCACTTGTTTGAGAAAAGTGGAGGATTCTGGGACCATTGTAGAGTCCGTTACGAGGTATAACGTGTAATCGATACTCATAGTGCTTGCTTATAGTAATATTCGATTCGGTTTTAGTTCTGGCTTTTATACTCTTGGGTGATTCTTCTAAGCGCATATAAAAGTTGTATAATATGCGCATATCATGCCAACCATCTTAGTACCAAGTATGAGGAAAATGATTCAAGGATTCAGTACCTTTGATGGCTTGAAGTTGTCCGATTTGTTGATTAGTCTACGGAAGGTATTATTTAGTGATTAACTTGGGTTCTTCTAAGATTATACGTTAATTGTTCCTTATACATTAACTACTATTGAAATTATAACTATAGATAATGAAACCATCATGTTGTGTTTGGGCTGTCAATGAGAACAAGTCTTTTTTAGGTCTTTAGCTGGTTCATCAATCCTCATCAGACTCTGCCTTACCTGTGCTTTTAAACGATGCAATTAAATTGTTCAAATCACCAGAGCTCAGCTCTCCTCTATTCATCAAACGAATCAACTCATGACTTCGAGAAATGCTATGTTCCTCTGATTTCTTGATGGTTCCACTTACTCTATTGCATCGCACAATAACACTATTTCCTTCTATTCGTTCGATCATGGTCATTGCTCCAACAACTTTCTTATAGTTGTCTCTTCCACACCGTATAATTCCTGTGGATGTTTTGTTGCTGAAGTACTTTACTAATACAGACATACCTACCTGTCCCAGTCCTATATCTCCATATACATCCAGGATCATTGTTTTAATGCAATTTGTGAGTGTTCGCAGGTTGATGGATCCTGGCGATGACTGGTGTAGCACAACAAGTGAATCATTCTGTGAGTTGCTGTAGCTCTCAAAATCCTCTCGACTTGTCTTAGATGTGTCTGCTGATGGTGGATACAAGATCTCAAACAAGATATACCGATGCTTGATTCGTACCATTCTCTCTGGGGATGACTTGAAATCCAATTTTCAATGTTTGAAAAAACCTGATTCAGTAGTGGAGCCAGCGGATTCATGCGGCTGAAAGACAAAGGAGTGTTCAAAGTGACTGTTCAACAAAAAAACTGGAACTGAAAGTCAGTGCTTTGTCACGAACTAATAAATTGAAGTTGAAGACCGTTTTCTCCAATGTCTTCTACTCCCTTCTTAATGTTAAAGCTTGCGTGTTTCTGGTTGTTTTTTTGCACCCAAAATCACTTGTATAAAATTAAGCTAGCAATAAACTAATGTACACTATTCATTCATGGGTGAGTGTTATTATATTATGCAAATATCATGGTAGTTCTTATTAATAACCTAAGTATCAATAGTACACTCATGGATATTATACCTCAAATAAAATATTCTATCATCGTGAAGACTTGCAATTTTAAATATACATTATAATACACATACAAATACATAAAATCAATTAGCTAGATAGTCAAGTAATTCTCTGTTATCTCTCTAGCCAATCTAGGGTTCCCATTGATATTATAGATTAAAGCCAAGTTGTATGCTGCTTCCATCAGTAAATCGTAATCAGCATTCTCAATTTCAATAGTTAACACTCTATTGTAATGTGTTACTGCTAATGAAGTGAGCCCCATCATGTGAAAGAGACGTCCAAAGTTATACTCAATCTCCTGTTTCTCGTAGTTGGTTGCCTCACGTAGCCTGAGCTCGCGATATTCCAACAAATAACTTACTCCTTGTAAGAGTTGGATATGTCTGTTGTTACTCAACCGTTGCATCGACCGATGAACATGTGAGAGCCCTAACGTGAGACATATCATAGGGTCTTGGTTGTATTCTTTGTACGCCCTATTCAAGTACACCACTGACGATACATAACTTCTCGATCCTCCAAGTAAATTGGAGTAAATATAAATCAAATCGGGATGTTCATTGGACGTTTTGTTGAAACCATCGAAATTCGCCGTAATCGTAGCCATACCAGTGATTCTCTTATTGGAAATTACAGAATCATAAGCCTTCAACTGACGTAAAAAGAATTTCTGGTGATTGTAGTTGGTAAAGTATTCCCAACTTTGCTTACCCTGTGAGAAGCAGCAGATGAAGAATTTGTAAATGAACGGGGACATTTGGTTTGAAATTAAAAATGATCTTATGAGAGTGGTCGTAGCTTGATGGTCCTCTTGTTTGATACTGAATAGTAATTTGATCAACTTTAAGAACGATTCCTTCTTCTTATCTTGGACAAAGATACTTACAGTCATTGCAACTTCAATGATCTCTTTAGCATAATCAATATTGTTTTCATAGTTGGCCATCAACATTGAGTATTGGACAAATATCTTAAACCAAATGTCGTATGTCAACCCACGGTATTCTGTTTTCGAGGTTAAAAAGTGACGGGAGTAGTTTTCATCGCTTACTATACCCTCTTGCAAGTTGTAAACACGGGCAAGCTTCTCGTCGATACCCATCTGTTTTTTTCTCCGGTAAAGAACAATACCTTTAAATGTACGGTTCTTGTCTCTAGGAAAGAAGCTTCGAACATTCATGAACATTTCAATCAACTGTGATGCCAATTGTATCCATGCTTTTATTGCGTTCTTGTCTTCGTCTTGTGTGATTGAATCCTCCAACCGGTTCATTCTTCTATACTTTTCCAAGACCTTTCTCTTAGCGTTATTTTCCATTTCAAGCTTCTCTTGATCAGTCAACTTCAGTTTCGATGATTTGATTAGTTTGGCGTTGTTTCTAATCAAGGCAAG
Organism: Kodamaea hsintzibuensis (nom. inval.); assembly: GCA_030568835.1. Taxonomy (NCBI): domain Eukaryota; kingdom Fungi; phylum Ascomycota; class Pichiomycetes; order Serinales; family Debaryomycetaceae; genus Kodamaea; species Kodamaea hsintzibuensis (nom. inval.). The sequence continues at coordinate 89,501 of JAJMJA010000038.1, forward strand.
ATTATCATTTCTGATTTCGTCCTCCTTATCCTCATCTTCAGAGTTTGCCAGCAGGTAATCACCCTTTTTGGCTTGTCTAGCTGCAGCTACTTCAAGCAACATGGCACGCGCTCCGTCAGCATCTCCCAAATGGTGCAACACTTCGGCAAGAGCAATTTTATGGTCCAAATTCTCTGGCTCTATTGATAAAAGGGCTTCGTAAGCTTGCTTGGCTTGTATATAATCAGCAACTTCGATAAAACATTTTCCTAACAAGCTGAGCAACTCTATACTGCCGTTGAACTCGTTGCTCTCAGATGCACCTGTCAAATACGAAAGCGCTTCCTCGTGGTATCCATATTCTTCAAGGATTTTACCAGCATCGAAAAACAAGTCGCTGACATCGTCCTCCGATTCTCTTAAAAGATATTCAAAATGGTGCATGGCCTCTTTTACTGATGAGAATCCCAAACGCAAGTGTCCCAATTTATATCTGATATCAATAGGTAAGTCATATCTAACGCTTGTTGAAGGAGGTGTAATCTTTTTCGCTGCCATCACCTCAAATCTCCTGTTTGCATCAAATTCCGAGTCATCATCAAAATCCCACCAGCCTTCTTCGCCGGTTCTGTTTTGAAGCCACCTAGAGGCAGTTCTGATTATTTTGATTCCAGATTCCCACGAATGCTGTTGGATGTATAACTCAGACAATATATTTAACTCAGCCCAGCCGAATTCAGGGAAAATATCGTTTTCATCACCTTCTCTTTCTTGCTCCAGTCTTGCGAGCAGTTTCTGTACATTGTAGTCAAATATTCTCATGTACAAATTTATGGCATCACTGATTCTCTTTTGCTCTACGTAAACGCTCGCGATGTTCTTGATGATTGCAGAGTCGGTGGGGTACTCCAGCCGCACTCTCTGGAGCCCATCCAACGCTCGGCCAAATTGCTTCTTTTCTCTGTATAAGATCGACCTCTGTATTATATATTCTGCACTTTTACTCACGTTGGGTGTGATAGCTTTGGTGTAACAGTAGATGGCTTGTTCCGAGTGTCCTAGTTCAGCACTCAATTCTGCTACGGTTCCCCAAAATAGTGTGTCCCATGGATGTTGATTGGCAGCAAGAAGCCAATAGTTACAACATTCATTGAGTCTTCCGTGTTGTTTTTCGATCTCTCCCAACGTCTTATATGCACTGAAGTTTTTGTTATCCAATTTGATAACTTCCTTATACAAATTCCTAGCCATTTCGAAATCCTTTCTCACGAAAGCTTCGTTTGCTTGAGATAAGTTGCTTCTGACTAATGGGTCTAACGAACGGTTTGTACTCTGCATCATCTTACGTTTATACAAGTTCTTCGACATAGGTTTCTTCTTCTTGTTTTTGACTCTGAAATTGGCAGCTTCACGGAGTTGATCCTTAAAGTCAAAGCCTTCATTGTAGTCGTCTTCGATATCATCATCGTCCTCATCTTCATCTGAAGAGATTAAAGGTCCTTCTCTTCTTTTGAGCAGTTCAGCATATGCTTTCGTGTGAATTACCTGTATAGGTGGTGTGTCTCCATCCTCTCCATCCTCTTCATCTTCATAATCATCATCATCATATTCATCTTCTGAGAATAAAATTCTCTCTGGATTCTCGTCATCATCATCGCTTGACAATTCTAATTGTTGAACGTATTCATCCATAACATCATCACTATAATCGGATCCATTATTATTACCTTCCTTATTATCTTCACGCTTGTCTAGTGCTTCTGAAGCGACACTAGCAATAGCATCGACTTCTTTTGCTTTGGAACTCTGATTTCTTCCGCCTCGCCGACGGGAAGTTGGACTGCGAGTAGCAGTGTCATGGTCCTTAGATGACATCTCAATTGGTTGGAATGGCACTTGATGAGAGGTCCTTCTGTTATTGTTTCTTCTATATAGAATAAAAAAAAAACATTGAAATTTATGGGGGAGCACAAAGAATATTGTATGGGGAGGAGAGATGGAGGAGTGTGAAGATGAGGTTGACACTGAATGGAATAGGTTTAGATGTAGCAGTTGTAATTGGGGAGTAGATGTATTCATTCAGTTTTGAGAGTGGATTGGGAAATGAGTAGATTTAGGTGAGAAGTGGTGTTTAATAGTATGATTATGGTGGATCTGGTGGGAAAACTGGGGCAGCCAGTGATAAAAACTAGGGTGTGTTGCAACTGGGGAACATCAACATTAATATCATATCATGCTCGGATTGAAGTGATTAAAGGTTTTATTAAGACTATTGATTTCATTGAAGGCTCACGAGTATCATTAATTAGGGAGTCTTTGCTTGTTTTAATGGTTTTCAGTAAGTTATCTTAGTTTAAGATCAAAATCATTTCCTTATAGTAAACAGAACAAGTTGTAGACAAATTATCATCAAGTTATTCAACACCAATTTGAAATGTAGACCCAGAAAGATCACATAGTCTATGTATTTCACCTACGGAAGACTGTGAATTATTCTTGAATTAAGGTATTGACTCAATTGAAGTTGGAGCTATTGTAAGTGACAATCGAAATCTAGTTATTGAAGATGAACTCTTTGAATGAGAGTATTGATCTTGAATTAATGGATACAATAGGAGATAAGCTTTCAATGAGGTCTGGACGTATGGTTATCACTTTACTTCTTGTGAATACATATCATCGTACCACCTTCTTATTGTATACTTGTACACCTGATGTGCTGTGTAAAGCTGCATTATTTCACCATTCATCTTCAAGTTGAACTAGGAACTACTACAAAACAACTTGTTTACTTCATAACCCTTACATTTGATGCAGAGTTTCAGTATATTCTAAACCAAATCCTAATATATCTCATACCCTCCTGTATCTCTTAGCCAATTCCTTGCATTGGTTGCAAAAAGTGAGTTTACTCGCAACTTCCTTAGTAAACAATACCTGTTACCTAATTGAACTTCTAATTACTTGAATCACTTGTTATACTATCACAAACAGATATCCCTTGAATACACTCTCAACAATAACAATAAATAAGCACTCTTACTTTGACTACCCAGTTGCGACCTCAATCGCTTCATGGCACTACAAAAAATATCATACATAATAGAAAAGGTGCATCGTTTAAACCACTTGTAGATTAAATAAGATTTAGCTCTCATTAAGATAACTCACTTCACATTCTCTGTCATTCGATATATTTGAATAATCACTACATTGGTCATTCCACTCTTCATTCTATCATTATTGATAAACTTCTTCCCACAATAAATTCCAATTCTCGCGTTTTAGTTGTCAAGTAATAGTCTAATACAATATACGCCTTACAAAAACATAACCCCTACTCCCCTCCTCATCTACTTCAAACAAAGTATCGACTCAGAATCATCCACTGAATCTGTAACCGCTTTCATATAACATGCAGCCATATTGGGTGCAAACTTTCTAAACAATACAACCTATACGATGAACAAACTTACAATATTAGAGGGGTAAGTCCTCTCTCTTCAAACTTATCTGTTCGCCTTCGTAGACATCCGTAATCACCAACTCATTTCTATCTTTAAACAACACAATCTCAATTCCCTCAACTGATCAACCTTAATTTATTTATATACTACGGTAATAAAGTAATATATCAAATATACTAAACGAGCATGTTAACCTTTGTCATCATTAATCATTCCTGAACTTCTCTTCAATCCACGTTGTGTTCCGGTTCAGCTTAATTCAACTCAATTCCATCCAATTCAATTCTTTCAGACCAATTTCAAAACCTTACACTTCAGAGTTTCATTCCGTACACCCCCATCCATCCATTCTTTCTATTCTTGCTAACTCTAATTTTCTATGTAAATTATCCATAACCCTCCCTTTCCTACCCCCTACATGCCCGAACAATCCCTGTTGCTTGCCTCCCTGCAGCCTACATACTACCTCCTTCGTCTCCCTATCCACTTGCTTACCTATCTTCCCCTACTTCTCCTCTGGTGGCTCTCCTCTTTTGCAACTCCTCCTCAATTGTCAACATGTGACGTGCGTGCCAAATTGAATGCCCAAATTTTTGTTTAGGTTTTTAGAAACCAAACTCTTTACCAAACCAAAACGCATTCTATCCCGACGACAGATCTTGAGTACCATGAGTGACTTGAGAAGAACTGCATTATCCAATACCAACATAAAGAAGTTGGCTGCCAACGGCCCTATTTCTGCCGTCAGCTCCGGAGCTCTGACGCCTTCGAAGCCAATGGAAAAAACAGACTCGATAATCAACTTAACAAAACCATCCTTGTATGGGATTTACCAAGATGATTCGTTGATCAACTTGAACCGTGAAGACTCAGATTTGAATTTGGACGCGTTGGACGCGGACATCGTGGCCCGCACCTTGGACCAACAGCATTTACATGATAGATCTAATACAAACAACGCAAAGGGCAACCCACATAGATTTCCATTTTTTGGTAAGGTGTGTGTCGTCACTGCCGCAGCGTTGGTCTACAACGAGATCACCAAGCACATCAACTACAACCATTTTAGCGATAACAAGTTGGCAAACTTCCCTTTGACTCTCGTCAACGTGTTTTTTTTCAACTTGTTTGAACACTTGAGGCCGAGCACTTATGTAGGGATTGAAGCCATGAATGCATTTCCTCAAGGAGAAATCGCCGACCAGTTATTTGCATTAGCCTTACAGGGCTTGTTCATGTCGCTGCTCCACCCATTATTGGACAAGATTTTACCAAATGCGTTGTCGGTGCGTCTCTTAACATCGAACCCAAACCCAAGTAACCCAAGCAACCCCAAGAACTTCTTAAATGACGTCATTCGCGCAGTCATCACCTTCTTGGGAATCAGCTACGCTATACGCAAAATCGAGTGGAGCTCGTTTTTGCAGGTATCCATAGTTTGGTCCTTATTGAATCCAGGATTGTGGTTGTTGTTAGACGGAACAGTGCTGGGATTCTTGGGAAGTCTTATTGGTTCGACCATTGCTTGTGCTACTATTTACGCACAGAATGCTGTGTTCGCTGCACAGTACGCACACTTTAAGAGTGATGAAGATACTTTAGCCTTGTGGTTGTGGATCGGAAGTTTTGTATTTTGCGGTGTGACAATATTTGGCAAGATTGGAAGAGTTTTGTTTTGATGTTGAGTCCACAGGCTAGTGAGGCCAACTAGTGCTAACTGCACAAAATGGAGTGGCAGAAAGAGTAGCTGTAGATGAGAATTCGCATCTGGGCAGATAATCAAAGGGATCTTCAGTTGAATTGTCCGGTTTAAGATAGGGAATGTAATGAAATACACTATAAAATTGAATACATGTATGGAGAGGGTGAGTAATTTGATAGTTGACTTGATATTGGATGTTCAATGAACGATGTATAATAAAAGCTTCACCTAACAATCAAAATCTTAATTGATTTTAGGATCATGGAGTTGTGAAGTTATATCATCCACCCTTAGAATCGTTTCATTTATCACGTACATTGTTTATACACTTCCTCTTTATAAATTGTGATTAAATGAAAAATGGCTGCAAAAACGGCGCTACCAAATCGTTTTCTTACAACTTGAGATTGTTAAAGGTAGTAATGGAGTGCACCTTTCTGCATTCCGCTTAAGTCAAGGATAGCGAATGATACAGATCTCTGATCTTGTAAGTTAGTACCTGTGTTATTTGTGAAGTGGTGTCATTTTTGTGTATAGATGATGTGGCTCCATTCATTCAAGTATAAATACCACTTCTCAATTAAGGACCTATGTTTCTTCGATACGGTTAACAATAAGTAAACACAAGGTAAAAGTCACTTGATATCCCCAAGAAGTTAGTATATCAAGGGCTGCTGTACAAAATTGTTATTGCTAATTGACCACTAAAGTCAGTACAGAGAGATGAGTGGAAGATTATCTCTGAATTTGGTGAAGAGTAATAGAAGAGTGGGAACTAAAAGATGAGGCATTCTACAATTTGTGCATTCTTATTAGTACTCACATATGCTCAAAGCTTCTGCTCTTTTTATATAGATTTCCTCAATACGAACATTCAATAGTAAATCAAATAATTGAGATTTTGTTAGGAGCAATAACTGATTAATTTCAGTTCTTTCATCCATTGAACGAGCACAACAAATTTACGAACCCATCTTTATTTGCTTTCTTACCTCTTCTCGCCTTCTAACTCCCACCACCAACCCTAACCTTGCAATCTCTCTACTTTCTACCATCCCAACCTCAAATCTAAATGTTACTTTTGCGCTACCAAATGCTTATTGTACTGTGCTCTCATTGGCCAGCCAAAATCCTGCACAACTAACCAACCAATTGATGAGATTTTATTCATTGAAAGTCAACAATACCATCATAATGTCTGGAGGCCCTGTTCCCGTATGGAAAAAGTACACCACGCAGTCGACTGGGATCTGGGAGAAACTTAGACAAGTGTTGTCATTAGTTCCTAACAGATCTTCCGGTAATCCTATTGTTTCACACTTTCGTGCTATTCCACCAGGTGAGAGAATTACCGAAGCCAACAAGTACTATGAACCAGTCACTATTCCTACTGGTGATATTAAAGACAATGCATATCACAAGAGAGACTACAGAAGAAACTACCCTCAGATCCATGGTTTCAACCAGACTAGAGTTTCCGGATTGTTGCAATTAGGCTCTGCTTCCAAACCAAGAGTTTCCATTGGTGACAAGGGGAACAAGGAGTTGGCAACTTTTGTAGCTCCAGGCTCAGACGTAAGCTTAGCCTCTACATTAGCTGCAGTGCCTGCTAATGTTGTCAAGGGTGAGTTATTGGGTTCCGCAGGCGAACCTATTGTTGCTCCTTCCTTGAACAAGTTCAAGTGGACCATTTTACAAGAACCAGTACATGGTATGTTCACCGATAAGTACCCATGCCGTGTGTTTTCGGAAGTCAAGCCATAAAGAAATGAATTTTGGAGAGTTTTCAAGGTTTGTAACGATTAGAAATTTGAGTTCTGAGTGATTGGCTCGGAATTAGCATTCCATTTTATATGTAATAAATGTGTTCACTGCATGAGTGAACGAAGAGATAATTCAGTAGATTTGATTCTTAACATTGAAACAGCATCGGTTAACTATCTTTTTCTTAATATTAAACAAGGATTTTAAGCTGTTCAAGAATAAATATAACCAATCAAGAATAGGTTCCTAAATGTAGAGTAAAAACGATTCTAAGTGAGGTGGAATACTTGTACGCAAAATACGAGTGTACATTCTCGTATAGGACGATGCTGCAAAATTTGCACAGCTATTCAAGTGAAAATTGCTAGAATGGATAGTTGTATACATAAAGTAGTTTACTGATATTGAATCTACACTTTACAGTTTAACAACTAAAGTTTAGATTTCGTTTGGCTACTTGGACTGGTGAATTGGCTCAACGAAGCCTGTGGCTCTACTATTAGTGAATAGTTTTTTCCCTTCCCATATCTTCACAGATTGCAAGGCATCAAAAGTAATGATTCTAGTGAGCTAACTTGATGCTGATAATAACCATATTCTTCTACCAACTAAACGTATATTACTGTAGTCCTTTCAGTCTTTTCATAAGTAGTTCTTGTAAGTTAACAGTAACCGTGTTGACAGCACTACCAATACCTATGAAATTATGGCTGCAAATTTTCTGCTACTCTTAAGATTCAAGTGTTGTAGTTTCAATCGAAAGAAATAATAGAAGATGTGTTAAAGCTGTTGAATAGTTTCAATGGATCAGCATACAGTCTTTAATTTCCAAGTTGAATCCTACCGAGTGAAACTCTTAAACGCAAACCTTAGAATCTTGATCTCTTTGCAAAATTCGATTATTCCTTACCATATTGATGTATTGTTATTTCGAGAGCCAAGTTGTTCTGTGGCTTTTAACATCGAATATAGAATCAGAGCAGGTTGAGAAGAAGTGTACATTTTTTGTCTATGTAGTGTTTAAATAAATTAACGGCTAATCAACATTGCTTCAAGTGCCCAAGTTTTGTTGCATCTATGGTTTCAGTTTAGCAAATATAATGGAATATAGTATTAGTATGATATCATGTTATGCTGAGTGAATTAGCTTCAGCTGCTAAATCATTATCTTTACATTATACAAAATTAATATTGCCTTAACAAATTCGTTGTATTCGAAACAAATCGTGGCGATGCACATACTACAAATATCCACTTGAGTGTTGGAATCGGATTCGATTATCCTGGATGGAATCTTCTTGTAGTACACCTTCTTCGAATTCTCAATAGCTAATCCTTTTCATTCCTGTTCTTCTAACGTTTGAGCTGCAAAAAATATTCGTAAGTAGTTAATGCTATTGCTTGTTAAAATTACTCGTTACTATTGACTCTTACATAGTCCTAGCATATTCCTCTCTATTATTATCCTACTTTAAACTACAATTAATGTATAAATAAAACTAATATTGTAATAACTGTATAAAATTTAACTTTCTCGAACTGAATGCAGCCAAAGACTACTGTATAAAAATAATGGAATAACCAAAAGTATGTCGTCACTACTTTACCTCAATCTAGAGCAATGAGTATAAGATGACAGACAAGACAGAAACAATGCCTACAGAAGGCACTTTAATGTTGGAGGCAGCACCTTCAAATGCCGCAACGGCAGTTGGGATACTAGGTTCACTTGAAGTGGATGCAATTGGAGCTTCCACTACGATTGAAGGTTCAATATTAGATGCAACTGTTGCCAAGGTTGTTTCAGGAACAGGTGCCTCTTCAGTAGCAGGTGCAACAGGAGCAGCAACAGTAACTGCAGGAACTTCTGGAGCAGGTGCGACAGGAGCAGCAACAGTAGCAACAGTAGCAACTGGTACTTCTTGGACAGAAGCCTCTGTTGGTACAGCTGCAGGAACGACTGTAGTCAAAGGACAGTAGGTAGTGTAAACAGTAGACACACCCTCAGATGTAAGAGTAACTGCGGTCAATCCAGTAGGTACGGCACTTGTAACACAACCCGTTGGTCCACAAGATGTGATGGTCACAAGGGTTGTAGTTCTAGCAGTAACAGTGCTAGCTGGTTCACTGCTTGGGTTGACAACACCTGTCAAGTTACTTGGAGCACTTGACTTGGTGCTAGAACCACTTGATTCAGCAGTAGAAGCGACAGAGGCTGCAGAAGAAGTTGTAGCAACAGAAGGAGTAATAGACGTTGCTACAGAAGATGAAGCAGCAGATGTAGCAGCGGAAGTGGTTACGCTGCTAGTAGAGTCGGTGGAAGATACATCACTAGAAGCACTAGATTCAGCTTGAGTGGCCTCTGCATTGACAGCAACAACTGCAACAGCAGTTTCACCAGCTCCTGAGTGTACAATAGTGGTCTCAGCAACGCTAACTGTGGTGCCATCTACGACAGCAAAGCCGTTGGCGTATGCAGAAGCAACAGCAACAGGAGCGATTTCAGCTTCAGCAACAGCGTGGTTAACACGTCTTCCTGGGGTGTTTCCAGTAATGGTAATCTCATCCGATGGTTGAACAACAGCTTTGTTGACTCCGTGACCAACACCAGAACCGGTTCCGGAACCAGTGCCAGTGCCAGTACCAGTACCAGTACCAGTGCCAGTGCCAGTTCCAGTACCAGAGCCAGTACCAGAGCCAGAGCCGGTACCAGAGCCAGAGCCAGAGCCAGAGCCGGTGCCTGAGCCAGAGCCAGAACCAGTACCTGAGCCAGAGCCAGAACCAGTACCTGAGCCAGAACCAGAACCAGTACCAGAGCCGGTGCCTGAGCCAGAGCCAGAGCCAGAGCCGGTGCCTGAGCCAGAGCCAGAGCCGGTGCCTGAGCCAGAGCCAGAGCCGGTGCCTGAGCCAGAGCCAGAGCCGGTGCCTGAGCCAGAGCCGGTACCAGAGCCAGAGCCAGAGCCAGAGCCGGTGCCTGAGCCAGAGCCAGAACCAGTACCTGAGCCAGAGCCAGAACCAGTACCTGAGCCAGAACCAGAACCAGTACCAGAGCCGGTGCCTGAGCCAGAGCCAGAGCCAGAGCCGGTGCCTGAGCCAGAGCCAGAGCCAGAGCCGGTGCCTGAGCCAGAGC
>JAJMJA010000039.1:0-99364 GCA_030568835.1 Kodamaea hsintzibuensis (nom. inval.)
ACACAAAAAAAGTACCTTCGACATAAGCACCAGTCACATGTTCAGTTGCAGTACACACAACATTCGAAGTAGTGGAAGTCTCATAACCTGAAGTCAAAAAACACTCAAAATATTGATCCAGTCCTACATTTATTGTTGCCCAGGTGCTGCGTTCTGGCACTGGAATGATACCAGCTATTTGATAGGTGCAAGGCAGCTCAATAGTGAAGGTATCGCCAGGATTAACGTTACCGGTCATTTTGAAGCTGAACAAGAAATCCCAGTATCTATCATCTGGTACATCGAAGGGAGAATCTAAGACCCTGCTCACACCTGTAATTATCTCACCCACGTCTGCAGCAGCAGCACTGCAAGCTGATAAGGCAATATACGCCAAGTTTCGAAAGAGCATTAATTAGTGAGTGCAAATTTCCAGAATTCAGCAAAGGATCTTATTTATAACACCAAATACTACTCAATATCTGAGGCTCGCCTTTCCACGATTGCGAGCCAATTCTCTTCAGTGGCCTTGATGAAATCAACTTGCATGGTTTATTTTATTTTTTATCTCCATGCATGCATATCGCTAAACTATTTCTAGATTTGAATCTGTTCATTGCGTTTTTTCGAAACTTTAAATTGATTTTAGTCTTTCACTGGCCTTTATTTCTTTGGTCTTTCTTAAGCCCAAGGAGTTTATTATTGTTGGGTTAGTGTAATCTCTTGATATGCTCTTAAACTTGCCGTATCGAAAGTTAATAGAAATTTGGAAGCGGCGTGGTCACCTAGAGCAAAAGCTTTTGGTAAATATCACAAATACACTCACAGTAATTATGATATGCATACTGAATTGATCGGGATGTATGAGACAGAGAAGTTACGATGAGTGGAGCCAAGAATATTTATGATAATACGAGTATTTTAGCTGGCATGCTAACCTTTACGATATCGTTCAAGCCTCTCATTCTCATTCTAAAGAAGTATCTCTATCTAGTAGTTTCCCTCTCCTCTCAGCTGATTATTAACCACACTCATCCATCAATGATCAAAGCGTTTGCATTGTACGCCTAAAATCTATGTAATAATACCGAGTACCTTGAATCCCACAAAGTCTTTTTGTGGGATGATAGAGTTTGTTCTTCTGCATCTTCTGTCTCCCAACTCCGCATTGGAGAAGATGACCCAGAAACCTCAATAGACCCTAACGCCAATACGAAGATCCCCTTTACTCTGGGATACCTACCATTGAATCCTGTCTAACAAACAATAAGCTATTTTGGGGTATACTCCAAGAGCTGTCAATGGCATTTCTCGCATCATAAGTTGCAAAAATCAGAATAACCATAACCTTGTTAGCTACCTCACAAGGTGAAATTATGCAGAAATATCATTATTTTGCAAACAATTTGGAAGCCGTAGACCACACATCCTTCATGGGATATGAGTAGTGATGACCTGAGGACATCAGTGATTTGTTTATGAGCGCGGAGATGCATGAAGTACACCGTATATCTACTTTTGGTATTTGAAAGCCTGACACTAAAATATATCTCAGCCTAAAAATTCAGAATTGGTTCAATGTTGACTTAATGTAGACTTAGCGGGGTTAAGCAAATTTGAATACTTCAACTTACCTAACCCTCAACTAAATGTTTTCTTTAACCCTATACTTGCAGTGAAGTATTAATGTGATTGACATTGACATGAAGAATCGCTCACCTGTAGTTGAAGAACCATAAATGTGTCAACCGGAAGCCTGTAGAAGGTTTACTACTTCCTCTTGGCAAATATACTTTCTATTGTCGAATCATTGAACGAACTTGCAAGTTCCACCTGCGGGTGTCTCATAGCTACAAAATAGTAAAAGCAGAGGTTTTGACTTGCATGCATTATTTACGATATGAAGACATTGGTCAACAGGTCGTATTCTAGAAGAAAAGTCTATCCCTTCTATTAATTCCCATCCTGATTAATGAGCCGTTTTGATTGAAAAATAAAAAGTTTAGTTTAGTGGCGAGATCTTGCATAATTGCGGAGTTTTTTTTGCAGCAATTTCGATTACTGAGGGCATTCGACAAGCTAATACTACATGCTATACACTACCAACGGGCTCCCGAAGTCAAAGTAGTAGGAGCGATACTCGATATCTGTGCTTCCCCTGCGCTGGGATTCTTTAAAGCTTTCTTGAAACGTTGAATGATTTACTGTAGGAGATAGGGGAGTTGATTAACCTAACGCCAGATACTCACAGCAAAACCCTTGATCATTTTATCTAAGCTAAAAGTTGTCTAAATTAGAATGTGGTAGTATTGTATATACGATTTTTCCATTCTTAAGTCATCAAATACAGTTTAACAATGGAACTCTTCAGTTTAAATAATAAACAGTTTAGATGTATGCTCCTAAAGAAAAAGAAACGAGCAACGGAAGAACTTCCGGATAGGCTTAATCAGCTTCTATTTCACAGAACTTCTCTGGACTCTTTGATGTAGCGATAGCTAGTGCACAAATATCAGAGACCTTGAGTAATAAAGATACTTGCTACAGCCCTATTCCGACGAATTTTCGTACACCAATTAGACTTTTGAGTTACGTTTGATAAGACCATTTTTCTGCAACTGTACTCAGTACAAAATCTTCTAAAAGCTACGGTTATGGTAAAAAAATACAAGTACCGTTGTTGTTGGCGTTAGATGGGGCAACATCTTATGTGTTGAGTGGGATATTGCTGGCGTAATAGGATATCTTGAAAAGTTGTCTACCTTAGACCATTAAGTAGTTTAGATATATGTGTTGTCTCTCGAGAAGTTTATTAGGCGGATATTGAACATGAGGCGTCCTCTAGTAGCATTGAAAGATATATTGAAAACACACAATAATTGGCAAAAGGAGGCGAGAAATCGTGGAGTCAGTACTGCATTTCCTCAAGTGATGTAACTACCCCATGAAGGCAATTTGAACTTTTCAACTTTACGAGTGTACACACCCCTAACATTCAGGGAGAGATCGATTTAAGATTCAATTGCGGTAGGCAACTTCAAGCGATATTTAATTTTTTTTAATTGACGCCAGCACCCCTCTGCACCCTCTGGCGCTGTCTTATACACACACTCACTAACGAAACAGTTCACGGATTAAACTGCCCCTATGGTACTCAAGATAAGAAACACTTTAGGCTATGTGATCTTGCTTTCCATTTTACGTGATGTTCCGCCTTTGGAGAATGTTCAGATAGAAACTACAAATACGCAAAGAAAGATTTTCAATCAACACAAACGATGCCATCAGCGAGCTGCAGGTTCTATTTTAGGAAAATGCTATTTTACAGCACCTATATTTTATATATTGATCAGGTGCTTGAATAATATGGTCTTCAAATTTCATAGACCAAAAGTCACATCAGGTAAATTCCTCTTAGAGTTGTGGCATTCAATTTATTCAAGTCATGCTATTCTAATCTCCTCATTTCATTTGCTCATCCTATAGAATCACTGAGTGTTTTACGAAAAGTCGTAGAATATTGAATCAGCTCAGAAATCAGAGATTCCAAGCAAACTTCAGTACAATTGTTAACCTATGGGTTTTGAAAATAAGTGTGAAGGGTTACTTAAAATTCAATATAGAGTATTCATTCAATCTTCAATTTACGAAGGACAGGAAGCTTGCTTAACGTCTAAAGAACTATTTGAAAAAGGTATAGATTTCGAACATTTTGGAGCAATTTCATATGAAATTCTTAAGCTTATGGAGTACCAAAAACCTTCAGGTAATAAACCAAGAAAACCCACACTAAAATTGAAAGAAAATACAGTAAGATGACCCATAAAAGAGTATAGCAAACCTTATGCATAAATGTTGCCCTTATTATGGATTTGAGTAGAAAATGTTTCACATTTCTAACTTGTTCTAGTGATGAAATTCGTTGATTGTGGTTCATCAAGGTAATCCAACTGGGTTGTGGCAGTTTACGTTAAAGAACCGTCCAATTTTCTACACTAGATCAATGGTCCCGATAGAACAACTAATGTTGTATCTATTCAACTGTAGAGTGTTCGAATATCCATCTAACGTGATAACAAAAACGTTTCTTGAAGCACACTTCAAGCTCAACATCAAAATTTGAACACAATTAAAGTATTAATTGAATGAATCGCAAGTTATTTAACTTGTGATTATTCTTTGTAGAAGCCAAATAAGTAGTTCAGTCCTCCCTTAATTACCATTCAAACAGGGCTTGGAATCTTTACTATTCAAGTGGAGATTCGCTGGGTTGACACTTTTAAATAAATAAGATAACTTGATAAAAAATCTGACTTGGTCCTTCCAACCTTAGTTAAAATTTGCAATCGGATCTCCAGGACTTTCCACAGTTTTTTACTAAACTTAGCTCTGTATACACATTGTTTGAGTCCTTAATGTTGTATTATTCAAGTTTTAGCATAATTTCATGTTCAGAAAGTAACTCGAACAACCTAAATTCGATTTTACAACTCTTTTAGATTCACAGCGCTTAAACTTAGTCAACTATTTTGAATTAGATTCAAATAAAGTTTCAATCCGTTAAGAAATAAAACCATAGAGGCTGTATCTTCGCATTTGAGTTAGAAATTGATAGTTTCAAATGTTTAACTTTTTATGCTCACACCCTTAGAAATATTATTGAGTACTTTTGGGCACCTAATTCTCCCCAATCAGAATATTTTGAATTGAATTTCGTGTACGGAATGGTACATTCCTGGTTTCTTAATATGCTGATTGCAACATTTCTGGTGAGCCGAAGGAAGCTTCAATCTTTATTATTACATTAGACATTCTCGAATATTTCGCAGCTTCTTGTGCATTGCCTTCAGTTTAACCGAAACTACAACTCCGTCTCATAACCAAAATTAAGCCAACCAGTCAACGATTTCTCTGTGCCTGCAGTTCTCTAAATAACATCTAAAAGCTGCGCTTTTGATCAAGGTTAGTACGATACCTCCTAGATCGATTATTCTTAATTCAGTCTAAAGCTAAGTTGACTCCACCTTAGTGCGTATTACTTGCAAGAAAATTCAATGCCTCTTAATTCAAGCAGTTTAGAGTTGAGTGCACAAAAAATATGTTTTATTAAGTTCCCATTCGACAGAAACAGTCCAAGGTATGCGTCAGCTCGGCTAGTCAGGGAGCATCGATTGCGAATGAATGTTACAAACTCAAATCCCTTATTTTCGATAAAACTTTTCAAATAGTGGATACGAATTCAATCTTGGGATAATAGTATACTTGAAGATATCTCCCAAAAAGAATTCATTGAAATAAAAAGAGTGTCCCTTTATATTCTAATCCGAGGACTGAATAGCAATTGAATGTGACTAAATTTTGCTTTGTTTCATAGGCAGAAATAGGGTTTGTTACTTCAGATGGAATCAAATCATCTTTACCGCTGTTGACTTGATGAGACCGCTTGTACTTAAGCGACCAATTTGCCAAGGAACCATTAACCTATGCATACTGAATCCAAACCATTTAAAAAGCTGACTTACTTGCTTTTGACGTATTTTCCGAATCTCATTCGTTATCCGAACTAGTACTTTCAAATATGGAAGGACAGTTACATCAATATTTCCCAGAGAATTTTCGAAGACAAGGATTTGAAGGAATATTTTTGACCCTTTTCACGGTTAATTGGTTGTTGTTCCAAGAGAGCTTGAGACATGATTATCAACAAAAAGTACTAGATATTAGGAGATCTCCACAAACGAAGACCCCCGTGCAGTACTATTTGCAGAATTATATCAGTGAAATGAAGACAGACTTTATATATAATTTAATCCTTTTATTATTCTCTTAAGCGATTAATTAACTGCTGGGACTTCAACCTGATAACTCAGTATTCTTTTCAATGATTAGGGTGCGACTTGACACCAGACTTGCTGTATGTTCCATCTCCAATATAGAGAGTAGACAGCTAACTAGCAAAGAATTGTTTTTACATATTTCTTGGAAATAATTCGTCATTTTGCAGCCACTCGCAATTTTGGGAGTTGATGAATCGAAACGTGCAGCAAAGATGTTTCTTGTTCGACTTGTAGCGTGAATAAAGGGTTAAATATGCTTGTGTTGAGCTAAAATGCACTGAGTGAAAGAGTATGTACTTCATCTCGTAAGATCCAGTATGAGCTACCTCCCAAGTTTAAACAGAGAGCAATAATTGATGGACTGGGCTTTATCTAAGTTTCAGCAGCTACATCTCACACATAGACCACCCATGATTGATTTTAAGTCCCTTTTAAAAATACTATAATGATTTACTAGCAGCATTAATGAGTCTGAGCTAGTTTTCTAGTATTCTTATATATCCAAGGGAATACAAATTTATGACGAGCAATTTTCAAAGATTGAAGTTGCCAGTTTCGCAGCAGTATTGCAGCACGGTCAACAGCTTTCCGGCTCTCTGAAATATGATTAGCCATACTAGGAGTGGTACAGGTGAGCTCTGAAACGACATATAAATGCATAAATCCCCATCCTCAAAATTCGAGGTAAAGTAGCAGTCTTGAACTATTCAATCTGACTATGTCTAGTACAAGTTGAAATCATTTGCAACACTTACCAGACGCTACTTGTTACTTTTCGTCTAAAGGTAGATGATAACATTAACAGTAGACGCAAATTCTAGATGTCTTATGACCCCTGTGAAATCACATAATTAGTTCAGCTTTACTCACAGTAAATCAGATTTAAGAAATGGGGAGAGTAGACTTTTAAATGAATGTATGAGCAATCAAAAGACCCATAAGTGAAAACATCTGAATACAAGTGAAATAATGAATCACTAAATTCAATTGACTCATGGGTATAGAAAGTTCACCACCATTTCTTACTATCCAAACATACAAAGCGTTTGCTAAAGGTAGGGATACACAATAGCAGCGTATTGTAACTTCAGTCCAATAGTTTCCAGAAGAGTATACAAGCAATGAAAAATTGGCCCCTCTTCTTGAGGAACAATTCGAAGAACCAGTTCTTCTGTTTGCTCCAATGCTAAGAAGGTTTAACACTTGAGCCAGGGTTCACTTGAAGAAAATGGTCCACAAGATTTGGCTAGTGATATTAAGGCATGAATTAAAAACTAGATTATGAAGGTGTTCCAGTTCATGTTTTGAATCATGACTGGGGTGCGTATTCTACTTGTAAGCCTGCAGAAATATATCATGAGCTGATCTCCTCTACCGTGCTATTGCCATTCCCCTAATTTACTTCTGTGTGCTACACAAACGGCTGTCTCAGCTGCAGCTAGAAAGGGATCTAGAGGAGCACATGCAAGAGAAGATTATCCTGACAGAGAAGATGAAAATTGAGCTAAGCATACTTTGTCGTACCAACAGGAAGTGCGAGACATACCATCCTGAAATTATTGGAAATCTTTCCTATGCAATTGTACCTGAGTACATGTTGACAATTCAATTTCCTCTGTTATACGGTCCTACGTGCTAAGAAGAAATTACTTGAAGGATATTATAAAATATTGGCCTTCAGCCTGGGAATTTAATGCCTATTCATGGTAGGCTTTCAAACCCAGCTGCGATGAACATGCTACAGTTTACTACAGGAGCTTCTTCAACAAAGTCCCATTACTTGTACTTGCTGGTGCTGATGGTGGGTACTTTCTGTTAAGATTGTTTGAGTTAAGAAGAGATCAGAATAAGGAAGATGAGAAGGTCAAGTTTGAAATCATGGAAAATGTAAGACATTTCTAACCTTTAGAAGCCCCAATTCAAGTGGGAGTAGTAGAAGGAAAATGGTTTAAAGCACAGTTAATGATTTATAGCAAGTTTTACGTTTTAAGCATGCTATTCTTAACCATGAGTTGAATTAATATAAGAATGGAATGAATCTTTCAGATGAATACAAGAAGACAAGTTGAGTATGGGAAAAATCTCACCCTGGTTCAAAATTTTGAAAGGACAAAATCTTACAACAAACGGGCGTGTGGCGTAGTTGGTAGCGCGTACCCTTAGCATGGGTAAGGTCTCGGGTTCGATTCCTGACTCGTCCATTGTTTTTAAGCTTCAAACAAGACTACCCGGTGCTAATATTAGCATACCGAGAATTAGGTGCGTATCAGCTTCATTTTTTGAGGTGGGCGCAATAGAATTACTCGTAAGGATTACATATTAAAACTTTTTGGTAAGTGAATCATATGCTTTCCGCCATAAAGCAACAACAGGAAGTTACTAGCTATAGCAGAAGTAGCCAGCCATTCAACAAATGTTTTATTATGTATTAAATTAAATCCTCGTCTATTCAAAAGATCTTGTACCCCAAACAAAGTATAACCTTAAATCTTACCGAAAATCATCTCATCATTTCAAGTTACTCTTAGCTCAATTACAAACGAAACAAAATAAACATGAATTATTAACAATCTAAATAGCTATAAAGAGGATATCACCTCGCACATTAAACATATCTCGTGAGTCATACCAGGCCCGCTCATTGCTCACCCTATTCTTACTGATCTTCTTTTGAAAAAGTCCATTACTTTTCTTGCCGCGCTTGCTTCCTTGCCGTTAGCAGAGGATGTTGTACTGGCTGTTGATTTTGACGATCCCGAATGAATTCTCTTTTCCTTTGATACGGGTGCCGACGTCAGCGAAGTCGAGGCAGGGCTGTGTTTGTGTTGTGCCGGCACATTTATATCTTGCAGAGGTTCCAACACCTTGCGTGAGCTACTGCTCAGTGTGCTTGGGGTGTCGTGGCTATTGTAGTTACTGTAGAGTGAAAGCAAGCTGAACCTGTTGCGCTTTTTCTGTTCCTTTTCTTTGTATATGTTTTCCTTGTTCTCCACGTCCTTGCGTGGTTCCTTGCGTGACTCCAAGTCTGTTGTGTACGCCTTTTGGGGTTTTGTTAGAGGTTCTGCAACGAGAGGGCCCTCCAACTTTTGCTTTTTACGTGATTCTTCAGCAGGTCCATGTGCCAGTATTACTACTGGTTTCTTCAGTGGTGCTTCAGCAATCATTACCTGGTCCACTATGGCCACAGAAGACACAGGGCTGTCTAATAATGTTGGAATTGTGGCCATTTCAGGAGTCGAGCCTCGCACAAGTGCCTCGGCAGGTGGTGGTGGTGTCAATTCTGATTGTGCTGTCTGTGTAGCTACCGGTGGGCTCATGAGTTGAGTGTCAAACATTGGCAACTGGTTGATTTGCGGCGTCATTGCAACGTCATTCACGACCGTTGACGACGACGCCAGCGACGACTGTTTTACGGGCGACTTGGTTCCTTCGCTCAAGTCCAATGCATCCATCTTGTCTTCCAAGTAGCTCAACATGCGTGCTGCAGGAGGGTATTCTGGAGACGCGTTGACTGAGTTACTGTTGTCACAGCTCAAAACGCCGTTAACGTGTACTGGTGTGACTTTAGATGGGCTACTCGAGGAGCTGTGACGGTCACTTTCTGCATTCTCTTCTGTCGTCTTGCTCACAGGCAGTGCCTTTGTAGGCAGAGTGCTCAAGAACAGAGGCGAGTTCGTGTTCGTAGGTGAGGGGATCTTCATGTATTCGAGGAGTCCGCTCGACGAGCCGTTCCCGCCGGCCATCAACAGCGACGTCATCGACAGTGGGTGGTATGACGTTGGTCTTGGCTTCTTATTATTGTGTGGCAACCTATTTTGGTCGCGTGCGTTAGGCAGTACTTGTTTCACACTCGATGGTACCCTCTTAGTAGGCAGTTCGACAATCGTCAGGATTGGTGTGCCTGTGTAGGTTGTGGAACGTGGCATCGGTGCTGTTGGGAAGTTGTAGTTTTTGCTGTTGCCACTGTTGATGCTGCTCGTGTCCAATGATGTAACCAGGTTACGCTTGGTATCATCTACCATAGCCTTGAGAGCGGTCAGTGCCGAAGTGTACGATGCAGATGCAGCCTTGGCGTGACCACGTACAAACGGTTTGGTTGGTGACGCAGAGCCTTCAGGTTTAGGTTTAGCAATAGCGTTGGCTAACGACGAGGTTGGTGTCAGGTACATTTGTGTGATCGACGTAGATGAGTATGAGCGTGTGTGACTCCCGTTGGTAGTATAGTTGCCGTTGGTTGGCCCGTGGCCCAATCTTGGCTCTTGCATCATTAACGACGAGCTGTTTGTACGTTCGTTTACCATAGAAAAACGCTTGTTTTGCGCTTGGGGCACGTTTACGCCAACTTCCTTTTCCTTGTGGATACGGTCCCATTCAGGTTGTCTCACCAGCAAGAACTGTGCGTGTTGAGAGAGCCATGGGTGATGTCTAATTTCGCTGATTGTAATACGTTTCTTTGGGTCTGGTACAATAATCTTACGCAATAAGTCTCTTGCGAGGGGTGACACGTATTCTGGGAATGTCAAAGGTGTGCGGCAAATGTAGTGGTAGAGACGTACAATGTCCGAGCCATCCTCGTTTTCTGGATCGTCGTCAAAAGGCAAGTAACCTGCGAGCATAGCGTACAAGATAACACCCAAAGACCAAATATCCACTTTACGACCTTCGTAAGGAGATTGTGTCAAAACCAATTCAGGTGCTGCGTAGCATGGGGACCCACAACTAGTTTTCATGAAATCGTTTTTGTCACGGTTGTACGAGTTGACGAAACCAAAGTCGGATATGACAATATTCTTGTGTTTGTCGAGCAACAAGTTTTCCAATTTAAGGTCACGGTGGATTAAACCTTTGCAGTGCATGTAGTCGACACCGCTAATTAGCTGGGCGAAGAGTTTTTTAGCGACTGCTTCTTTCAAGTATTTATGTTGTAAGATGTAGTCAAACAATTCCCCACCGCTTGCGTATTCCAAGACGATTCCAATATATTTCCCACTCTTCATGACTTCGACCAAGTTGACGATATTAGGGTGGTTCAATAATTTGAGTGAGTTAATTTCCCTGTGGATTTTGATTTCCAGTTCGGAGTCTTTCAATATACTATCTCTTTTAATCAATTTGATTGCAACTTGACTAGGATGTTTACCATCTTTGCGCCACCCCAATTTCACTTTACCAAACTCACCTTCACCAAGAGTTGAACCTAAGATATAAGCACCGAAGCGAACTTCTCTATGAACTCTTTTAACAACCCCAGCAAGTTTGGGATTTGCATTTTCTTTCCCAGATGCCTCTTGTACATCTTTAATATCAGTATGTTTACCAACATGACTTGGATTAACTACGGCTGAAACAGCGCCACCTCCACCGACAACAACAACTCCAGTATCACCTTCAGAAC
The DNA here is from genome assembly GCA_030568835.1 of Kodamaea hsintzibuensis (nom. inval.). Taxonomy (NCBI): domain Eukaryota; kingdom Fungi; phylum Ascomycota; class Pichiomycetes; order Serinales; family Debaryomycetaceae; genus Kodamaea; species Kodamaea hsintzibuensis (nom. inval.). The sequence continues at coordinate 11,212 of JAJMJA010000039.1, forward strand.
TACCAACGGTAGCCCCTACCCCAGCCAATCCAAAGGTATCCATATCTCTAGTAGGAACCATTACCTCTGATGCCATAATATGTCCTGAAAAGAATAAAAATGGACCCAGCTCTGTTTATATCCAATTTGTTTTGTTTTGAATTGTAAACATCCAAAAAAAAAAAAGAGACAAAAACTTTATTTTTATTTTGCTTGACGAAGCTCTCGGCTCTAGGATTTGGTACAAGATTCAATGTGAAGGATGATCGTAGCCATTTGGAATGTGACGGGGTGTGGTTAAAAATTCTGAGAGTTCTTGAGGTAAATGTCGTTTATTTGAGACTTGTTATTTGTAGGGGGCAGGGAGGGGGCAAGGAGATTATCAAGGAAAGAGGCGAAGGAAAGGAGTGATGAGGGATGAGGGATGAATGGATTGGACAAAGTCGATGAATGAATGTAATTTTTTCTTTTGAAACATTAGAGTTTGTCAACGTTTATGGCATTATGGCACCAGCAGACATTCGAAGGGCCCTCCTGTTGGTAATGTCTCCGTATGCTAAGTTCCTTATTGTTATTATACTGTTTAGAATTTTTCCCATTAAGGTAAGCTATACATTGGGGCATGGGGCTGTTTTGTGGTCCTTGAAGCTGAAGAGATATTGATGTTTTTTCCGTTTCCAGCCTATTATATAGCATTGGCGCACCAGTACAGTGATACGGGGCTGCAAAACAGTCATTATCCGCATTATAGTGTTGAGGCTGGCGTAGGCTTACCACGTCTGACCGCCTGTCATGTTCTTTTTTGTTCGTTCCCAGTTTCAGGATGAGTTCAAGGGCGCGTTAGTTGTAGGGTGGTTGGACGTAATAGTGACCAAATTGCATAAGTTTTTATATTGTTTTTGTGGGGGAGTCAAAGGATGCTGTTTGTTTGTTATGATATATGTGGTTGTGGTTGTAATTTAGTTGTGAGGTAACGACATTCTTATGGAAAGACTGACTTGAAAGTAAACGGGAGGTACGCGAGTCGCACTTCGCAACTATAAAATATCAAATACTCCTAACACTTCTAACTCTTACAACACCCCTTCAAGAGTTGTTCAAATACGAGTACAGATTCTTCTTTCTCTTTGTCACCTGCACGATACAACAAGCATTTTGATATATAACCAGTGATGCTTATGATTCCAGAAGGGTAAGCGCTGCGACAATATGGTCCATGTCACAAATGGCCTCAGATCATAGGACTCAGGTACAACTTTTTGAAGGCTTGTACCTTTTTACTTTTCTATTGTCTTTGTGATTGAGCCTTGGGTTGTGGTTTTTTTGGGGCTTGAATATACTTTCTTGATACAACTTGAAGACCGAGGATTATAGTTTTGAGACTTCTAGTTGTTGTGATGAGATAGATGAGATAGGTTAGAGTATATGTTGAACTTTTGGTTCCTTAAAAAGTTCATTATTAAAAACGTTAATTATTTTCATCACAATTGTTTAAGTGGAAATAATGATATATAGAAGGATGTTTAAAGAAGTATATTGTTGTGTATAACTAGGTTATTCATTAAGAGTGGAATAAATAACATTCAACGAGATAATGCAATAACTCATACCTCGGTCAGCATTACCATTGTAATCCAAACCTTGGGTGTTTCACTTAATTGTTCTTTTGATAGTTTTCAATATTGACTTTATAGATGTTGCAAACCCTTTTGTTGATAGCCAGCACGCATAAAAGCAATCACGGAACTCAAGGTTTGAGGCTCAAGGTGACAGATAAAGATGTTTGATGGGTATCATAGGAATCTTGGGCCCTGAAAAAAGTTTAGATCTTAGCTGATGACAACCGGGGTGCCTCGGTGTGAAAGTTAATTCATGGAAAATATTCTGTGTTGATAGACATTAAGAGGAACCAGCGCATGTGAATTTATGAACTGAGATGAACATGACCTAACATATAACGTTTTTGAACTAATGAATCATGCATTTGAATAAACTTATTACGGTTTTGGGTATAAACTGTTCACATTCATCTTCATCAAGAGAAGATGCAAGAAGAAGACAATACTTATTCAGAATTGAATTGTGCATGGATTAAATCAACAAATACATAGAATACTAATCAGTACATATATAAACAGCATAATCATAACAATACACAAGCAAGATCCGTAAAATAAAGATAAGGACCTTGCGAAAATCATGATGTTTTGCAGCCATTGTTCATATGAATGGAAATGAATCTAACACCCAACTGTTTGTGTTGAAATGATTCCGAATTGAACCACAAACAAGCCTCGGAGAAGACAATACAACTCCATGTACATACATTACAGACTTCCGGACCGCTTAAACTGAATCGTTAGCCTCAAGGTGTGAAGGTAAGATTTAGCGGTTTAGAGTAAGAAATGATCTGCTTTTCGTAGAACAATAGGAATGAGTAAACAAAGCTTATTGGAAACGTGGTAATATAATACTATTAGATTACCAAAAACTGTTGGAATGGGTTCCAACTATGGACTTGACAATAACAAACTTGAACTTGGAATTGATACTTGCAGTTTGTTGAATATACTAGTTGAAATACCAACAAATATTTTTTGAATTATTCATACTTTAAGAAACGGTAGTTCAATAATTCCAATATGATGAGAGTTGAAAAGTGGGATGACGGGGTTGTAAAGAAGAGAGTCGATCTCGCATCGAGTAAGTTTAACGGGTTTTAGGTTTGGACAAGGAATGTTTCATCTAAAATTATTGAAGCATGATTGAGTATGAGCAGTTAAATTCACATGAGTAAAATAAAAGAATTGCTCTTATACTTGACTTGACTGTGAAGTGGTTGTTGAGGAAACGGTCAAGAGTCGAAGCTTTCAATGGAATAAATAGAGCATTTGTCAAAGTGATTCGACTCAAAGTAAATTTTCAATGCTGTAACACTTCAAAACCAGCTTCAAACACATTTAAAACTAATTTCCAAGTTTTATCACAACCAATCATACTCGTTAACTCTATTGATCTCACTATTCATCTCCTCTCTACTTACAACCTACTCATCCACAATTTCTCCAACTTACTCCACTCATCTCCTCCGCATTCTTTTTATCAAATGTTTTTATATTTTTCTCAGATCAAAAACCAAAATCGCGACGCGTAAATAAAACTAAACCAACCATGACGCAAGGAGAACAAGTTGAACAGTCTGAAGTGCAGCATGCTAGTGCATCTCAGGAGGATGAGGATGGAATGATTTCAGGTCCATTACCCATAGAACAACTTGAAGGGTATGGTATACACAAAAGTGACATCAGTAAGTTGAAAATGGGAGGGCACCACACGGTTGAAAGTATCGCGTACACCTCTAAAAAGAGTTTATGTACTATTAAGGGTATTAGTGAAGGTAAGGCTGAGAAGATCTTGAATGAAGCAGCTAAGTTGGTTCCTATGGGATTTACTACTGCTAGTGAGTTTCATAACAGACGGTCGGAGTTGATTTGCTTGACTACGGGTTCCAAGCAGTTGGATACATTACTTGGAGGTGGAATCGAAACCGGATCCATCACTGAAGTGTTTGGTGAGTTTAGAACTGGTAAATCGCAGTTATGTCATACTTTGGCAGTGACATGCCAACTCCCAGTAGACATGGGAGGAGGTGAAGGTAAGTGTTTGTACATTGATACTGAAGGTACCTTTAGACCAAACAGACTTATTTCGATTGCTGAAAGGTACGGATTAAACCCAAATGATTGCTTGGATAACGTCGCGTATGCTCGTGCGTACAATGCTGAACATCAACTGCAATTATTACAAATAGCTGCAAAGATGATGTCTGAATCAAGATTCTCATTACTTATCGTTGACTCTGTGATGTCACTTTACAGAACTGATTACTCTGGAAGAGGTGAATTGAGTGCAAGACAACTGCACGTTGCACAGTTTATGCGTTCGTTACAACGGTTGGCAGATGAATTTGGAATTGCTATTTTAATTACCAACCAGGTGGTTGCCCAAGTTGACGGAATGGCAGGAATGTTCAACCCAGATCCTAAAAAACCAATTGGAGGTAACATCATTGCACACGCACTGACAACGAGATTGTTCTTCAAAAAGGGAAGAGCAGAAACCAGAATTTGTAAGATTTATGATTCACCTTGTCTTCCAGAAGGCGAATGTACCTTTGCCATCTATGAGGATGGTATTGGTGACCCAAGAGTTGAGGAAGATAATGAGAAGGATTAACGGTTAATGTCTTTTAAAATATGTTTTTTAGATTGCAATAAAATAGTAATGATACCCTAATATATTTTGTAACATTGACACAAGTAAACTAAGAAAATATACGTTAACACTCGGCTACTAAAGGTCGGTAATTCACAAGTACATGAATCGACTAAAAGTGTTCTAGTCAATTTTTTTCTTGTCTTCATCGTCTATAACTTGTTATGGTTGCGAAAATTACGATTGGTTCTATAAATATTGATATAGATTAAACGAGTAAAGTTTTAAAATCATCAGATGATTCCAATTGACTCAAACAGAGCTGCTGTAAATACGGCATTTCAAAGTCCAGTTTATCTAAATTTTTTGAATAATTGCCGAAAATATTACAAAATGTAAAGACTTATTGATTACTATGTTGAAACTTCCAAATATGATTAATTGCTCACGAACTTACTACTAATGATGATATTTAAGTTAACTATAAGCAAAAATACACTTACTGTACGCTGAAAGGCCACTCAAGTATTAAAATCGAGTGATTAATGGTGTAGTTTTCAAGTGGTCCAATTTAAGCACATTTGAACTGGTATAGAAGTAATACTCAGGTACATTGTTTGATAGCCAGTCTGAAGATTTAACAAATGTCAAAATAGAAATTAGTGCTGAAAATACAGCGCTAACTTACATATCCTATCAGTCAAGAATACATTAAACTCAATTATTCCACCTTAGAAACTTAAAATATATCAGAAAAGAGCGTAGAGCAACTTTAAGCTAGACTTAGGTAAACTTGAACCCTGGCCATCTATGATACAGGAACAACCAAACACTTGAGTTTAGTAACCAAATATTACTGAGTGTGTGGTGGAGATTCGCATTAACGGTTCGCTTAACTTCTGTGATCAAGAAATTATACTGGCCTGATTTTTATACCTGGAAGTTGCTCTACACAAATCATCAAGGAGGATAAAGATGCTTAGATTCAACTTAAAAATGTGAAGAGATTTAGCGGGTGATGTTTCCAAAAACTTGATTTGGAATGAAGATGAAGATTTGAGCTTGCTCTTTAAGAAATAGACTTGAGAAATATAATGATGCCAACACTTCAACATTTCAATAATAAAGTGAATATTCACTGGAAGGTGAACATTAGGAAGATATTGCTCAAATGCAAATAGATACAGAACTGAGTGCACCTTGTCAAGACACTTCCTAATATTTATAGTATTAAACAGTCAAGGAATCTAGAAAGCTGCAAATGTCTTACGACCAATACAGAATTTGGGGAATAACAAATATGCAGAATCTAATAAGCCACATCCGTAAGAAGTGCCGTTTATGATGAGCAACGAAAATCTTAGATAACGTACATTTCGTTCAAGTGATTCTTATTGTGAGTAGCATATAGATCGAGCGAGAGTTGTAGAAAGTTAGAAGCTTCTTAGAATTAATATCACAACAACAACTGGGACTCGTTCATGAATTACAAACTAATAATCTCATCACATTTCAATTTCCATTGAGCTCAATTGTAATATTTCTTCCTTCATTGTTACTTTGCACTTAAGAATTCTTACACTTGCTGTTCACCCGAGACTTTAAGATACGTTAAATGCTCCAAGTCATCCAAAATACTGAGATGATACGGTGACGCTCATAAAAAACTAAATGTCTCTTTAAACCATTTAGATTGTCAAGACATCCAAAACCTCGAGTTTATCAATAAAACTATCAAACACTAAACACATCCGCTACTAGTCTTATCTAATCATTCTCTTTTGTTTAGTACCAAACAAATCAAAGCAGAGCTAACAAAGCACGTTCCTTAATCAATTATCCCCTCACAATACAACTAATTAATCCAAAGGATTTACTAATTTAACATTCAGCCCATCATTGAACGCAATTGGGGTGAAACATCCTAAGCCCAACCATGTTTGTGCCAGGTCGAAACCTTCTACCTATTGATAACCTGCTTGTGGCTGGCACAGTTATCCATGTTATTCCGCTCTGATTCATGGCTTAACATAGTACAAAATGTGTGAAGTCACCACAAGTACATTGAAACTAAAATTCAAAATCTATCAAAGTTCTCATTGCTTTTTTTACATCTTGGTATGCCTAGACATAAAGAATCCTTTCCATATGCTTCAATGGTGAACTTTTCAACATAAACATCCATCATCAAATATACCAACCTAGACCACCACCACCATCTTCTTCATAAAATTAATTGGAAAGCAATGACTAATTCATACCCAGATTTTTGTACCTTCGGATATAATATCCGTTCTCATATTAGGTTTGTATCATAATTACCCGATTGGTAACGACACTAAAAACGCACTCCAGACGAAAATTTTTATCTTTTCCATCAGTAATTTTTCCTTGTGCACGACTACTCTATTTAAATTAATATCACTATTGGAAGACAACTGTATAGGTTTAGTTGGAAAGTAGAGAGAGTTTAATTGTTTTCGAGAGATACAATATTGTTTGGACTGTTCATAAAGAAGATTAAAATATCTTTGAAGAATCCATCGAGTTATAACATTGAAATTTATTGGACTTTTGTCTTGAGTGTTTCTCCTTAATAAAAGCACTTTTTAACAAGACAAATAGCATCATCATCCCCATTCTATTTAAAACAGAGTAACTTTTTAGCTTTGTTTTGTATGATTGCGTGAGATGGAGAAGTCTAAGATTAAAAGCATTCTTCCAAAGCCGTCACCCACCAACCAATTTGGCACAGGGTCACCTATAGCGATGTCAGCAGGTTCCAGATCACTTGGTGGGGGATTCAACTCGAAGCGTAAACTGCTGTCCGAGGGTCCCGTTGGTAAGAAATCGCGGAAAGCTTCTGCTTTAGCTGCCAAACCTCCAACTACTCAGCTTGATCTGAGTGACATGGATGAATTTAGCCATGAAGATAAATCGAAGCTGACAGGACACAGACCAGTCACTCTGTGTACCTTCTGTCGCCAGCACAAAATTAAGTGTAATGCTTCCGATAATTATCCTAACCCATGCCAAAGATGTGAAAGAATGAACCTTAAATGTGAGATAGACCCTCAGTTTAGACCCAAAAAGGGATCCCAAATCCAATCATTGAAGAGTGATGTTGATGAATTAAAAGCGAAAATCGAGTTGTTGACCAAAAACGAGTCACTTTTAACCCAAGCTTTAAACCAACATAACTTAAACTATCAACAACAAATCCAGATGCAAGTTCTGCAGAGTCAGCCTCAAAACACCCCAAGAACAAGATCTTTGGTATCGTCATCAAACAACACTCCTTTAACTACACAGTCACCTATTATCCCTACTCATTATGACCCAGGAGCCTTTGCAATGACTCCAATAAACCAGATTAATGATGCGTCAGCCCAAAACCATGAGTCTACTTTACCTCCTCTGGTATTGCAAGAGGGTTCAGATAATTCTCCTGCACTAGACGAACAGTACCCTCCAATGTCGGAGTTTGTTTTGGGAACTGTGACACTCCCAATTGAAAAAGCAAATGAATTGCACCACACCTTCATAACAAAGCATCTCCCTCATTTACCCATCTTGACATCACGTTCAGCAACAGAACTATACCGTAGATCTCAATTATTATTCTGGTCCGTGATACTCACAGCTGCCATCTCCGAACCAGAACCAACATTGTACATGTCCCTCGCCCAGTACATCAAACAATTGGCTATTGAAACGTGTTGGATCAAAACACCAAGATCAACTCACGTTATCCAAGCCCTCATTATATTATCAATATGGCCTTTGCCTAATGAGAAGGTATTGGACGATTGCTCTTACAGATTTGTTGGTTTAGCCAAGAACTTGTCTTTGCAATTAGGTTTGCACAGAGGTGGTGAGTTCATAAGTGAATTCAGCCGGACTCAAGTTCACTTGGGGCCTGACTCTGAAAAATGGAGGACTCGCTCGTGGCTTGCAGTATTCTTCTGCGAGCAATTCTGGCTGTCTGTACTTGGACTTCCACCATCAATCAATACAACTGACTACTTGTTGGAGAATGCACGTATTGATCACACATTACCAAAGAACTTTAGATGCTTGGTATCACTTTCAATCTTCCAATGTAAATTGGTGAATGTGATGGGTATTTCTGTAACCAGACCAGATGGGTTACTTGAACCATCCAATCGTGCAGGATCCCTTAATATATTGGACCGTGAATTAGACAGGTTAAGATTCAAGTTGAAGATCGAAGAGGCACTGGGTATCGAAGTATACTTCTTGTACATAAAGTTGATGATTTGTTGTTTTGCATTTTTGCCAGGTACTCCTATTGAAGATCAAGTTAAGTACGTTTCATCTGCATACCTTTCAGCAACACGTATTATCACGATAGTCTCACAAATGTTGACTAAAACTAATTCGCTGTTAATCGAATTACCAATATACGTGAGACAAGGTATGACATATTCAGCCCTTTTACTTTTCAAATTGCATTTGTCCAGGTACTTGCTCGATAAGTACGTGGATAGCTCTCGTCAATCTATTGTGACGGTGCACAGATTGTTGAGAAACACGTTAAGTTCGTGGAAGGACTTGAAAAATGACATATCAAGAATTGCCAAAGTATTAGAGAACTTAAACATTGTCTTGTATACGTATCCTGATATCTTCATGAATGAATCAGGGTACTCTGCAGACAACGAAAGTGGAAGTATAATAACCAGGATGCGTTCTCACTTGACAGCATCCTTGTTTTACGACTTGGTATGGTGTGTACATGAAGCAAGAAGGAGGACTCTATTAGATAAGGAGACAGGAATGAGCACTCAAAACGCGACTCAAAAATATGAAGATGGGACTAAGAAGCCGGCTCCACTTCCGTTCTACAATCAAATCACTAAAGATGATTTCAAAACCATTACTACGACCACGGAAAATGGAACTACTGTTACCACATTGGTACCTACTGATCAAGCAATGAACCAGGCAAGACTGGAAGCCGCACTGTTAAACAAGCCATTGGAAATAAATGGTATTCCATTAGCTATGCTCGAAGCTACAGGGAGCATGAACGACTCTAAGTCAGTCATTAAGAAAGAGACAGATGACACTACAGTTCAATCGCCAAGTGTACCTATTGTAGCGAACGTTCCAATTGTTCCTACAAGACAGCAAGTATTTGGTACCAATATGATGACTCCAAACGTCGTCTCACTCCCATCACAAGAAGTTCCATTGCAACCAATGTTTGCCGATACGGTCGAAACCCTTAGTTCGCAATCACTGCAACCAGGACGTGGCCATTTGTTTGAAACTCCTCAACAAATGCAAATGCCTTTAATAGGGGAAGACCAAATGATATCAGCTGGTCCTGGTGTAGCAAACCAGATTGACACATTCTTCCAACAGCAATCCAATGGATGGCTCAACAATAATAATTACCAAGATGACGACTTCCTTGGATGGTTTGACGTCAAAATGGCCTCTGAGAATTAAGAAGCTTCGTTACGTTCTATGTTATGACCTTTTTCTATTTGTTTTTTAATGTGTATCACTTATTATATTTGTATTTGATTGTAAAGATGAGATGAATGAACTATGAAAAGTAATAATACACTTGAATCAAGGACTAAACTAGTTTAAGGGCACATGTGTCCTACTCAGTGTCTTTTACTATTCTACCTTGAATAAAAAAAGGAGTTAATTGGCTGCAAATCCTGGTAGCGCGAAATCACCTGACAGTTAGCAATTTTGAAATTATATGAGGAGATAATTGGAAATTCAATTAGTCAACTTTATAAGATGATTGCCAAACAACTTTTACGTGCTTGTGGACCTAGATCGTCAGTTTCGAGAGCTCAATTCGTTGCTCCAATTAGATTACTTTCTTTCAAGGCTGAAGATCAGCCAAGAATTAGAATTGGATCTGTTGCTCCAAACTTTCAAACTGAGACTACTGAAGGTAAGATCGATTTCCATGAATGGATTGGTGATAAGTGGGCTGTATTGTTTTCACACCCAGCTGACTACACTCCTGTTTGTACAACTGAATTGGGTGGTTTCTCCAAGTTGAAGCCAGAATTCGACCAAAGAGGGGTTAAGTTGATTGGATTGTCTACTGAAGGTGTTTCTTCTCATGAAGGATGGATTAAAGATATCGAGGAAGTCGTCACTGGAGGTGAAAAATTTGGATTCCCAATTATTGCTGATGAAAACAAAGAGGTTGCTTTCAAGTATGATATGATTACTGAAGATGACTTCAAGAAATTGAACACTGGATTGATTGCAACTGTCAGATCGGTTTTTGTTATTGACCCAGCAAAGAAGGTCAGATTGACCATGACTTACCCTGCATCTACTGGTAGAAACTCTGCCGAGGTGTTGAGAGTTGTTGATGCCTTGCAATTGTCTGATGCTAAGGGTGTTGCTACTCCATTGGACTGGACTGCTGGTCAGGATGTTATCATTCCACCAACCGTTTCTGATAAGGATGCTAAGGCTAAGTTTGGTGAATTCACTACTGTTAAGCCATACTTGAGAACTACTAAGGTTTAAAATGCTTTTAAGAATAATGGGGAGTTATAGTGTCAAAACTCACCCAAAAAAACTCCAATTGAATAAAGGCTTATCAATGAATGTATTATTGTAATCATAAAATATTGTACTTATGGAAAGACCAATGGTTAGCGTACTACTGAATTCTTTAAAAGTGAGGTTGCAACCTCTTCTCCATGACCTCTAAGTAAATGCTCACCATCTTCAGATATGTATACTGTCTCACCATTTGAATTAGTTCTGAGATGTTTTGATATTTCATCCCATACTTTTGACTTCAATCTAGGTGGGTTATCCAATTTAAACCCATCAAAATTAAGCTTTTCACCGATTATTGAGCCATGTGGTGGGTCAACTAATGCCACCTTGTCGTCCAGTTCCGAAGCCAATAGCATTGCTTCAGATTTTACTCCTCTCATTTTGGATGGTTTCAAGTTGGTAAGAACTACCACATTTCTATTAATTAACTCATTTATATCAATATATCCTACCAACCCAGAACATACCTGTAGTGGATTAGCTTCGTCGTCAACTTTAATCTGAGAAACATATAACTTTTCAGCATTTTCATGTCTTTGGCACTCGATGATTTTACCTACCTTTAAGTTGAGCAAACTAGGAGGAACTGGTTAACTGTTAGTATTATAAATAAAAGGTTTTTTAATTGAGTATTGCAACAAAACCACAGCTCTAAAACTTTAGTGCTGTCTCAGTCTTTTATAGCCCGTCTCATTGCACCATTCAATTCCTTAAATCTCTCTCCATCATCTAACACATACATTCAACCTTGGTACTGTATAATCTGAGTTGGCTTGACAAAATAGATTGTCTTAATGATCTTTGAAACATCATACTGTCCTTAGAAAACTTCCACTTAGATTAATTGTCTTCTCCTTCAGCATAGAATCTCACTTGAACCAGAGATGAATGCTATCAAGTTGAATGTTAAAATTCGTACTTCATACTAGGAAAAATGCCATTATAATGTCCCACTTTACATGATGTTAACAATTCAATACTTTAACTTTTTTACATATACTTCACTCTCTATCATCTACAACTATTACCTGCGCAGTTTCACCTCTCTCTCATCCATCTCACCCTCTTTTAAACACTCCCTATCATCCCTCATATCAAGTATCATTTATTCTGAATTAGGAAATGTAATTGAAAACGCGTTGAAAATTTTAAATTTCAGTAACAACGAAGGGAGACTTGTTTAGAGAATTAGAGACTTATAAGAGACTATTCTCATTATGGCCAACTTTGTTTCTTCGCCTGGGCGTATCCCATCAGATGCAGCCCATCTTTTGAATTCATCTCAACCACCATCGTCTATTGGAAGAGAAGCATTCACTCCAAATCAAAGTAGTCATTTGTACTCAGAATCGAATTCTCAAGGAGCACCAACACCTCAAGCTCAGACCAACAATGGACAAGCTTCAATTCCTGGAAGAAGAAGACAGATAGCTGTTCCAAAAGTTGTAGATGTTACTGGAGATATGGTACGTCAAAGTTTGGAACACTTTATTGAAGAGTTTGAAGATTTAGATGCAGACATGGATGAAGGAGCTGACCGCAGAATTTATTTGGGACAGATCCAAGCTATGAAGACTTATGAGTATTCAACTTTGTATATCAACTATCAGCACTTGCTTAGCAGAGAAGATGGTGCTTTAGCATCTGCTATTTTGGAACAGTTCTACCGTTTCTACCCATTCTTGATTAAAGCATTGAGACGTGTAGTTAAAAAGCATGCTCCAAGTTTATTTTATACCAATTTGTTACGTACACTGAATGAAGATGAAACTCAGAATGGTAATGCTGGTGCTTCCACCACAACCTCACAAGGTACTTCACAAGCTAATGAACGTGTTTTTCAGATTGCAATTTTCAACTTACCCTCAGTACAAAGAATCCGTGATATTAGAACAAACAAGATTGGTTCGTTAATGTCTATTATGGGTACTGTTACTAGAACTTCAGAAGTTAGACCTGAATTATACAGTGCTAGTTTCACATGTGATATGTGTTCTGCCATTATCGAAGGTATTGAACAAGTATTCAAGTACACAGAACCAACTAGTTGTTCATCCTGTGAAAACCAATCGTACTTTACATTAGATGTCTCAAAATCTCAATTCATAGATTGGCAAAGAGTTAGAATCCAAGAAAATTCAAACGAAATCCCTACAGGTTCCATGCCTCGTACTTTAGAAGTGATATTGAGAGGAGAAGCCGTGGAAAGAGCAAAACCCGGTGACAAATGTAAATTTACTGGTACAGAAATTGTGATTCCAGATGTTTCTCAATTAGGTTTGCCAGGTTTGAAAGCTCAGTCTATTAAAGATAATAGAACAGGAAACGCAGGATCGGACTTAAACCCTGGTGTTAGTGGATTAAAAGCACTTGGTGTCAGAGATCTTACTTACAAGTTAGCCTTCCATGCTTGTCACGTCTCATCAATGATTAACAAGAATGGAGGAGCTGACGACGAAGAAGAAAAGTCAGGAAACAATGGTGCTGAAGTAGATTACCAAGGCTCAAACGACCAAGAAGTCTTTTTAACCTCTTTAACGGAATCAGAAGTGTCTCAATTGAAAGATATGGTGAAAGATGATCACGTTTACGATAAGTTAGTACAATCTATTGCCCCAGCAGTGTTTGGACACGAGGTAGTTAAAAAGGGTATCTTATTACAACTTTTAGGAGGTGTCCACAAGAAAACTGTCGATGGAATCAACTTGAGAGGTGATATTAACATTTGTATTGTGGGAGATCCATCCACTTCCAAGTCTCAATTTTTAAAGTATGTGTGTGGTTTCCTGCCCAGAGCAGTCTATACTTCTGGTAAAGCCTCTACTGCTGCTGGTTTAACAGCTGCAGTCGTCAAGGATGAAGAAAGTGGTGATTTCACTATTGAAGCTGGTGCATTGATGTTGGCAGATAATGGTATCTGTGCGATTGACGAGTTTGATAAAATGGATTTGGGAGATCAAGTTGCTATCCACGAAGCTATGGAACAGCAAACGATTTCTATTGCCAAAGCTGGTATTCATGCAACATTGAATGCAAGAACATCCATTTTGGCAGCAGCAAACCCTATTCAAGGTCGTTACAATAGAAAGATGGGACTCAGGGCAAACTTGAACATGACAGCTCCAATTATGTCTAGATTCGATTTGTTCTTTGTCATTTTGGATGACTGTAACGAGAGAATTGATACGCAATTGGCGTCGCATATTGTAGACTTACACATGTTACGTGATGAGGCTATCAACCCACCATACTCTGCCGAACAATTGTCAAGATACATCAGATATGCCAAAACCTTCAAACCTAAGATGACCAAGGAAGCTAGAGACTTCCTTGTCACAAGATATAAAGAATTGCGTGAAGACGATGCGCAAGGGTTGGGAAGATCAAGTTATAGAATCACCGTCAGACAATTAGAGTCGATGATAAGATTGTCTGAAGCAATTGCTAGAGCCAATTGTACCGAAGAAATAACGCCTAGTTTTGTTGCTGAAGCTTACGATTTGTTGAGACAGTCTATTATCAGAGTTGAGATGGACGATGTAGAAGTGGATGAAGAACCGGAAGAAGATGAAGATGACCAACCTCAAACGGGCACAACTATAACACCAGCACCAGCATCCACTGCTGAAGAACCTAAGAAAGCTTCTATTTCGTACGACAAGTACGTTGCAATGATGAATCTCATTGTGAAACGTGTCTCTGATAATGATAACGAAGGTAATGATGGGTTAACAGCAGAAGAGTTGATTGAATGGTACTTGACACAGAAAGAAAACGAGATTGCCACTGAAGCTGAATACTATGAAGAACGAAGGTTAGCATACAAAGTTTTGAAGAGACTTTGTAAAGATAGGATTTTGATGACTATGCGTGCACAGTCAGACAATGCTGAAGACGCTGATTCGCGTACGGTGTATATAATGCACCCTAACTGTACTATTTTGGATTTCTTTGACCAACCACAGGAAGAGGAGGATCAATAATCTAAAGAATGGAATTATTGGATTAATTATTGTATTATCATGGAATAGATATGTATCTATAAAATAATGTAGTGTAACGTGAATTCGTTAAATGAATGAAGATGAAGTATATATCACTTTTTCTGTTTAAGGATGAAGCATTAATATGTACAAGACTTGCGAGTTTGGACTCGCTGTTGCTTCACTGAATTTCATGAGAATCATTCAAGACTCCTTATAAATATAAGTGTTGGAGATCCATCGGATGCAACGAGTTGGAGTTTGTTAATTATCTTCAATATGTGATGGATCGCATCATCGCTAGTGATAAGGGAGCTCTATAATTTGTATTCTATTCTCCAGTTTCGTAGGGTTAGTTTGTAGAACTTGTGAGATCAACAGTCTCCTTTGCACAATCAACACAGTGCTCTATAAAAGCTTTAGAACTTTGGAACATCCTCTGGCAACTCCTACACCAACCTGAATCCTCGCCTTGGAACTCATCCAGTGGAGACATGGATGAATATTTATCCTTTACGAAATGTACTAATCTCAAGTGTCTTTTTAGTACATCCAATCGATTGAAAGACCCACCATTTCTATGACAACTTGTGTCTGTCATATAGTATGGACAGTGAAATTTAGGTTCTTCATGAGACTTCGCGTGTCTTCGAAGATCCAGCTGTCGCTGGAATGACCATTCACATCCTTCAAAAGTACACAAGTGAGTCTTTTTACCCTCAACAACATCAACCTTCTTTTTCACCTTCTCAACTTTAGGCTTATCTACTTTAAAACTATAATTTTTGGGAGTACTCAGTTTGGAGTGTGAGTATCGAGAATTCTTAAATGTGATGAAGGTACCTCCGGGTATGGATGTGTAGGAGTTTTTATTCTTTAGTCGGAGTTCATTAGCAGGTCTTTCAACATTGGTAGGTCGAGTAGTTGTACCATTATCATCTATTCGCTCAAAAGAGTCTTGCCCGCTAATTTTATAAGGTTTTTGAACAGGACTCCCATTTTCATATTCATGATGTGGATAACCCATATAAGAAGCATAAGATTGATTATTATACACCTCCTTCTCCCTCTTAGTCATGGTTAATTACCTATCTTGAGCCTTGAGTATTCAATTAGTTGCAACGACATTTCGGATCTTCCGCATTTCGCACAATTAATTATCACACACTGATTTTGTCGTGCTTTGTCGTAAAGCTTTGCCGCACTTTCTCCACAATTTTGTGATTTCCTTCTTATTAATGCCCCTAAACTTTTGAAATTGTATGTAATTAATGAGTAAGGGATGTATGTTGCTAAAAATTATAAACGTTTACTAATGAGTTTAAAAGGTTCGTTGGTGCATGACCGATCCTCTTTGGTAACTTAAAGTATATAAAGGAGGGAATTGCCCCATTAAATATAATTGTAGACCATCAATTCATCATGTCATTTAACAGACCAGCTTCTAAGTTCCGTAGTTTCATCCTGTCTGCAGCAGGATCCAAGTTCACACCTGAACTTGATCGTTATCATTTGTATGTGCTGCTTGCATGTCCATGGGCACACCGTTGTGTGATTGTTCGTCAACTTAAGGGATTGACCCCAATTATTTCATTGTCCATTGTACATTGGAAAAATGACGAAGGTGGATGGAGATTTTACGATCCTGCAGTTGATGGCAAAGCAAAAGGGATTGAGTTTGGTACAGTAGACCACGTCAAAGGATACGGTCGTATCAAGCAGCTTTACTTGGAAGCAGACCCAAATTTCACTGGCCGTGTTACTGTACCTGTTTTGTGGGACAAGAAACTTAACACCATTGTTAACAACGAATCGAGTGAGATCATCCGTATGTTCAACACGGAATTCAATTCGCTTATCCTGGAACAATATCAAGCAGTTGACTTTTACCCTGAAAAATTAAGACCACAGATTGACGAATTGAACGACTGGATCTACGACAATATTAACAATGGAGTCTACAAAACCGGTTTTGCGACAACAAGTGAAGAGTACGAAAAACAAGTTGTGAATGTCTTCAAGTACTTGGACAAATTGGAAAAGCATATCGCAACCCACCCAGAATTCCTTGCTGGTGACCAACTCACCGAAGCCGACATTCGTTTGTACACCACAATTGTTCGTTTTGACCCAGTCTATGTACAACATTTCAAGTGTAACTTGAAAATGATCAGACACGACTTCCCCCACATCCACAAGTGGTTGCGTAACCTCTACTGGAACTACCCTGCGTTCAAAGACACTACTGACTTTGACCACATCAAGTTCCACTACACAAGATCTGTGCAAGGGCAACATGACAACATTAACCCATTGAAAATCACTCCTTTGGGACCAATTCCACACATTTATCCATTGTAAATGAGAAATAGTACCATAGTGAATGCGAGATGTTTTATTTAGCTCGTTCGTTTGTTGTATATTTGCACCCATAAAATAAACATACTGTTAATAATGATTTAAAGACTATTAGAGACGATTCGTAAAGCTTATACTTTTGTCTATATTAGGACAAGGTTTCAAGTGCAATCGCTTGTACTTAAAATGCAATTGCTTGTATTCATCAATTTTGCAAGTAAAATTCTTAGCCAAAACTAGTCTTACTTTAAAAGTGTTCTGGAACTTCAAGAAGGGATAAACCCGTCGCAGACCATACACAAGAGTCCGAAGGGTATTTGACATAACTCAGATCTGCATCAATTACACCGTTTTTCAGCATCTCACGTTGAAGAACGTTCTGATTACAGCCAAATTTAAGGTAATGTTTGCAGCCTCAAACTAAAAATTTCAAATGTGTAACTAACTCAAAAACCTTAAACTTTAATTGAAAATGTCTGAGTTGTGGGTGAGCTGGATGGATAAGTTTATTCTGGTTCAGATGGGTTTGGTATAAAGTGTAGGATCTACCGATTGATACAAGAGTTCATATACTTCTTAGAAGATGATCTTACTATTTGACTACGAGCTGTCCTTACCAGTTCCTTAATAACTAACATAACTTACACTTCCTGAATAGTACCAGGTGTAAGGCATAAGGATGCGTTTACTGTCAGAAAGAAACCGAAGCGATCTTTTACATTATGCCGTGCTCACTCGACATTTTTTTTAAGTTCCAGCATTCTGTGAAGTGTTTAAGCTTAAAATGTAAGGAACAAATTGTTGGATTTCAGAGGATCCAAAGTTATCATGTAATTTGTACATGGTACATCGAATCTTTTTGCAACTGGAACTGCAAATAGAATCAATGCACCGAATGACCAAGGGCAAATTGAACATCCATAATTTGAGAAATCTAAGGCCCCAAGAGATGAAAATTTCACTATTTTTGCAATTTCAATGTGAGGAGGGGAGTGATAATGTTCTTAAAGACTCACCCCTTATTCCTAGTTAGTCAAATAAACACGTCCATGCCTTTGGACTGTTAGAAGTAGCATACAACCGGAGATGCAAATTCTCCGCAAATCTCAAATATTTTAGCGCCAGACTTGTTAGAACAAGTGATGCATGATCCAACAAACTGTGCATAGTCCCTCTTGTAGTTTCCCTAAACTCACGGCATATTCAACACAATATTGATGATGAGTAGACAGAAAACTCTAAACCTCACTCTCAAGCATGCCCCAGCTAATATCGGAGCTGCGATCCATCACCTACAACTGTTGCGTTGACTTCGATTTTGGGAAAACGTATTGTTCACCAGACGCGTGCATCTCTATTGTGTCGAGACCGTTTCAATTGCGTTGTGCTTCAGCATCCAAAATATCCTTCCCCAACCTATACACAGTAGCAGTATACAACCATTCCATTCCACACCACTACCTACTACTCTTTGTTTTCATGGGTCCAACATTCCCATCGTTTATTTATTGTTTGTGTACAGCAATTCTCGTCAGATCTAATCTTATCAAGTACACGTACGCAGGCTCAGTTTTTTGAAATATAAAGAACAAACAATCCACGATTTTTTTTTTTTTAGAACTTTGAAAATCAAACACATCAAATATGAGAGAATATATGGTTGTAGTGTTGGGAGCTGGTGGTGTCGGTAAGTCGAGTGTTACCGTCCAGTTCTGTAATGGAGAATATTTGGAGACTTACGATCCTACTATTGAAGATTCTTACAGAAAACCTATTGAGATTGATGGCCGTGCTTGTGACTTGGAAATTTTGGACACGGCAGGTGTAGCTCAGTTCACTGCGATGAGAGAGTTATACATTAAGAATGGAAATGGATTCCTTTTGGTATATTCTGTGACTGATGAGAACTCTTTGAAAGAGTTATTGGCGTTACGTGACCAGGTATTGAGAATCAAGGACTCAGATAATGTGCCTATGGTATTGATAGGTAACAAGTGTGATTTGGAGGAAGATCGTGTATTGAGCATAGACGACGGTATTAAAGTGTCACAAGACTGGGGACTCGTCCCATTCTATGAAACTTCTGCGAAGGATAAGACCAACGTGGATGAAGCATTCGTTGACGTTGTCAGACAAATCATGAGAAAGGAAGCCGCAATCAACCAAGAGAAGAAGTTACAGAAGCAAAAGAAGTCGCAAGCACAACAAAATGAAACGGAAAACAAAGACGTCAAAGCTGATGACGGAATAGAAAACGAAAACCTGAGCACCAAAAAGGACGATGCACAAAAGAGTAGATCTAAGCAATCTACACCTGACTCAGGAAAGAAATCAGGTAGCAAATGCTGTGTCATCATGTAAAGATACCTAAGGGTGAAATTCGAAATTCGCCAACTCACCCTGTGGAATATTCAAAACCCGAACATGTTTACTCCACAAAGTACAAGGACCCCAGAAATTCTCACACCACTAGCTCGCTACCTGCACCAAATGGTAACCAGAGCCACCACAACTCACATTTACGAATCACTTGGACACTGTAAAGTTTACTAGAATAATAAGTAATGACAAATAATAGAATCACATGTAGACCCTTTGAGTCCTCTGGTACCCTTGGTTGCACAACAAAACAGGCGTATCACAACTCCAGATTGGTTTAAAAAATACAGAAAA
The DNA here is from genome assembly GCA_030568835.1 of Kodamaea hsintzibuensis (nom. inval.). Classification (NCBI taxonomy): domain Eukaryota; kingdom Fungi; phylum Ascomycota; class Pichiomycetes; order Serinales; family Debaryomycetaceae; genus Kodamaea; species Kodamaea hsintzibuensis (nom. inval.). The sequence continues at coordinate 30,996 of JAJMJA010000039.1, forward strand.
AGTACAGCCCTTTTGGGAACAGAAAATAGAAACTTGCAGAAAATATAGAGAATTCGAGAATTCATGCAAGTTGCGTAAAACGGACAAAACAAAGACAAAAATTCCAGTTACATTAGAAATCGCTCGATATTTCTGTGATGAGATTCGAACTTAAGTCTTCAAGAGGAACTGCTCTGACGACTAGGCCAGATCATTAATTTCCGTTCGGCCATTTTATCATACTTTCTCGAATCACATTCTACGAGTTTGCTTACAGGCTTTTAATCTTTGTAGTAGTGGGGCAGTTTAATAAAGACACTCTTTAATTCTAACGTCAGCGCAGACTCTCTTCCAATTTTCAATTGGTTTTATTCGTATTTTGCGCATTTAATGAGTCTTTGCTTCACATGATAATTATTTCATTCGGCATACTGTCAAAAAATATTTATCAACGTACACCTAAACTTTGATTGTGAACTAGGTTTTTGTGAAGAATAGCAACTCATTATAGTTAGACGTTGCTATCGTTTAGTGTATCTAACCGCTTGTAAAGTTTTAGTTAATTTCCTGTTAGATTTCTCCTGTAACTTTACGTACTTTATTCTTAGGCTATTATAAAGAAACTACAGCAGCTTCTTGACTCGCCCAAGTCATTTCAATTGACATGCTCTCAGTAGCCTATACTAAAGGCAAGGGAAAAAAAGGTACTACTTCAATGGCAAATCGTTTAATGGATTTGTCATTAACAACGATAAAGACGCAAAGCGACAAGTCACTTTTGCATCTACATAACGACTAGATAAACAAAAACAACACTATCAGGAGGTTGCAATTTACATAAAAAATACAACGTAGATCATACTTGGGCGTAATTCGCTAAAACTTACTCACAAGTATACACATTCTAGTTGATCGATTTTTCGGCTCTAGTAACAACTTTTGTTATTAGACGAGAAATGATTTAAACAAAGCTAGACGATTTTTATCATGTACACGTAACCAGTTGCAAACATCATACGCCGTGAAGAAATGAAGGCGCAAAGAGTACTTTATGTTGCAGGATTAGACTACACAAGAGAAGGACTAGTTGAAAACTAAATATCTCTTGTGCCTGATCAGGTATACAACACAAACTAGACAATGCAACTAACCAAGATATAAACTTCAAGCGTTTTTGTTTCTTACTTTACAACGTAAACAAACTATCACATAAAAGTTATCCAACTTGATAGATTTTATTTCAATTATACACATTAAACTGAAATCCACCTTGAAACTCGATTGGTTTTTTTTGGAGATGTTTGGCTGCAAATTTTTTTTTTGAGCTTTTTTCAGTATTGGAAATTGTAGTCCAAACCAGTAATAAATCATGTGAAGTCTTACTACGATTACACAATTCCACAGCTGAGGATATTAGTCTAGTTGAAATGGCTCTATTTGAGAGATGGAATGCAGCTATATTTACCAATTGGTAATGTTCTTTTCAGCTTCTCCGAATACAGAGTTGCCACCGTTATCTTTGTCGCTAGTAAAATCTGACCAGTTGGTGAATACATCCACCTTTTCAGTACCGAAATATTCTGCAAGGTTCTCTTTCAAGAAGGAAAGACAGTACTCGTTAATCAATTCGAACTCAAGCAAGAACGCATCGTGGCCCTCTTGTGAGTCTAACTTCTTCAACACTGAGTTAGGAATATTGTCACCTAATAATTGCTGTTCCCCGTAAGTGAATAATCCATCAGATTGAATTCCTATCACCAAGTGAGGTTTTCTCAACTTCTGCAAATATTCTGGTAAATTATCTTCCGTAGCACTCTCGTGAGAACCAGTACCTCTTGTGATATCATGCGTATCTAATTTTCTACTAATAGAAATGTAACAATTAGCATCAAATCTGTTAATGAATTTGTTTCCTTGATATCTCAAATATGATTGAGCTGTAAAGTAAGTTTGTGGTTTATCTTCCTTTGAGTTATTAGTGTTTTGTTTCGAGCTTCTGAAACCTTCATTATGTAACAACCAGTTTTCTTCGTCAGAGTTTTTAGGTAAGATAATGACATCTTCAGCCTTCTTCTCTCCTGACTTTGGTAATTTACGACCGAACCTTTCTTCAAAGGAGTTTCTACTTCTATACGTCAACAAAGCTGCCATTCTAGCAGCTCCTAATCCAGAATCTGGTCTTTGACTTTTTTCATAATAGTGGCCCTCGTGATAGAATGGATCACTGAATACACATTGTCTTTGAGTCTCATTCCATGATATGCACCAAGCAGAACTTCTAGCGGAGGTGGCCAATGCAATTACAGACTTGACATAATCTGAGTCATTGTAACTTGCCGAATATTCGAGGGCCAACATTCCACCCATCAGTCCTCCGATTACGCTCGCAATCGTTTTCACTCCAAGTGAGTCCAAAACAAGACGTTGGATTCCAAGATCATCCTTCACAGTAACAAGAGGGAACGATGGTCCATATGGTTTTCCTGTGCTAGAATCCACAGACACTGGAGAGCACGAACCATAAGGCGATCCGAGTACATTGATACATACCACGAAGAATCTAGATGGATCAAATGTCTTTCCAGTCCCTAAAAGTGGCCCCCACCAATCCTGAACATCGCTCGATCCAGTAAGGGCATGACAAATCAACAAACAGTTGTCTTTATCGTTATTTAAGCGCCCCCAGGTTTTATAAGCAACCGGAAACTTGGTCAAAACTCCTCCACATTCAAGAGTGTATTCTGGAATCTCAACTATAGTCTGGCCTGGGACTAAAGAAGCGTACAGATTACTCTGATTTTGCTCCTCTGTAATATTTTTATATGTTTCGTTGGTCATCCTAACGCTAATACAACACCAAATGCTTGCAATTTGAAATCATTAATCTGTCAGACTGGTCCTATAAGTAGTGATGCCAAAAAAGTGTGGATCCCTTTAATTTAGTGATGCAAGATATCTGATCTTTGTGCTGTTAATGATTCAGCAACAACTTATCAACTATACGTTCTTTTCAAGTTAAAGGTTATAATTCCAACGGGACCTAGTGGGAATTAAGGCTTCTTATATATTTTAGCTTATTCACTTGCTAAATGACTCAAACTTATTCAAGTATACCAGATACACCCCAGGCATTGATTATCAAAGTTCACGTGCTGAAAAGTTATAGATTACACAAAACCGTAACACCGTAACAGGCCTGTTAATAAATTAACGGGCCATACCACAGTTAAACCTAAAGAAGTAAGATTGCAAATAATTTCAGCTGTTACTTTAAGTAAGACTTTTCGTTGTTAGATTAATCCATGATAAAGTGATCAGAATACCTTTTGTTTCTGTTTGCTGATCCTACTTTTTGTCCAGTTGTTTAAGTTAAAAATACTTTCTATTGCTTATCTTTACCATGTCGGGCTTGTCGGTTTATAATTAGTAATATTTGTATTACAGACCGAAACGCTAAAATGATGTACATATTGAATTGAATATGCCTTTAAAACTCGGCTTAGTTTGGAAAAATCCGAAGACTGCTACTAAGAAGCCTTTCGCAGCCAGAATATTAATGTTTTAGACTTTCAGAATGTACCTGGTAATGTATATCATTCTCTACCACATCATAACAAGGCTCACAACTACTAATCGCTATATTTATAACATTACTTCATTCACTAATAATATACATAGAATACAAATAAACTACTTCAAGTAGCTCAACTCTTCTCTTCGTGTTCGTCTTCATCATCGTCATCCTCTGATTCCTCGTAAACAACCGGTGTCTGAGCTCCAGACGTTCTAAAGTCTGGGTGTTGATTCTTGTAGATCTCGTTTTGCTTTTGTTTTGCCAAAACCAATGTCCTGGCATACTCCAACTCAGAATAGATCGCTTCAATGGCAGAGGCAACTCCATCTTCATGTTTGATGCGCTCACTCAACTTCTTCGCTTTATCAGTCATATCGCTATTCGAAGTGACCGTGGTAATTGCCTTACTCAAAGACTTCATGTTCAATTTCTTAAGGGCAATACCAACACCAACCTCTTCTACCCTCGAGGCATAGAAGAACTGGTCGCCAAAAAATGGCTTGATAATAGTGGGGAGCCCGCTCCTCAATGTGGCACCAGTGGTTCCTGAACCTCCATGGTGTACAGCTGCATCAATATGCGAAAAGAGCCAGTCGTGAGGAATCATTCCTGAGTTGTAAATTTCCTTTGGAAGTTCAATCTCAGGCTCGTTATTTTCATCCTTTTTAGTTAATCTGTCAGACCAGCCCTTATTCAATATACAACATACATCAGCATCTAATACCGCTTCCACGATTGCTTTGGTCAAGTTTTTAGCATCGCTAACAACAATCAGCCCAAATCCTATATAAACAACCTTCTTTCTTTCCTTTTTGGCATCCTCCAAGAACTTTACTAGCTCTGATGGTGGTTTATAGTCATCACCCGAACCTTCGTTCAAAAACCAATAACCAGTAACTTTAACCCAGTCTGGGAAATCAACAGACGTTGGGAAAATACTAGGAGAAATGTTGTACAAGAAGGGAATCTTTGTTTGTTGCATCTTGTACAAATTCGTTTTTGGTAATCCCAAATCACTTACTCTCCATTTGTTGACTTGGCCTGAAATACCTTTCCAAAATACATTCTCAAACATAACATGGGTCAAGTAGTTGTACGAGCTTCCCTTCTTTTGGTCTGGCACAATGAATGCATGCGGATAGGCTTTTGTACGTGTCCATGGCATTGTGAAAGCTCTCATATAAGGGATTCCTAATGCCTCTGCAATATGTACTCCTCCCATTGCTGATGGACTCTCAATCAATATATCGCATCCTTGGCATGCTTCCCAACTTGTCTTCAATAAATCCACTATCCACCCTCTGAACTTTGAACTTGCCTCCTTCAAGAAAGCAACGCTCATCGATCCATGTGAAACCATAAGAGCCATTAATTCTGAGGGGTCACCAGCAATTTCCTTAAACTGCATTCCGTGGCCTACAATCCACTCTTTGAATTCCTCATGCGTCGCGATCGTAACGTTGTGTCCTTCAGCCATCAATCCTTTTCCCAAGGCAATATACGGTTGAACATCTCCTCTCGATCCAATCGTCAACAAAACGAAATTATACGAAGTCGTTGGTTTGATTTCTGTTTTGAAGAATGGGGAATCCTCCAATAAAATTGGAATATCTAATCCAGCAACACTGTTGAGTTTATCCTCAAACATTTTAACACGAGCGTCTTCAATTCTTGAAGTGGCTAATCTGATATCCAGATCATCGCTACAACCAGTCATAACCGCCTTGTCATGATCCAGGGTTCTGCATTCTTTTGAATGATCTTCTAATTCGCCATTATGGTATTTCTCAATTTGCTGCAATAACATGTTTTTGCAATCATCTCTTGATTGCTTTGAACTGAACTCAAATAAGATTTCTTCCAGCGTGAATATTGATATCTTCAAGCAGTAGTATGTTAACTTCAGACCTTTCAGGTTGTAACAATCTTCTATTGCTCTTACTGGTAAAATCATCTGAGTAGAAACACCTGGTAATAAACTCCTGAAGCACAAATCTTCATTTCCAAGATAGATTTTACCATAAACTGGTATAGCTCTTTGGAGGTGACCATAATAGGTTGCAATCAACTTTTTATCCTCACTGAATGAAAAGTGTTCTTGAAAGTGTTGCTCAGTGACTTCTCGTAAGGCGATATCTTTAACATAAAAGCTGTTTTCAGTAGTTGAATCTGCAAAATGACTTGGGCCTGCGGACCATAAACCAACGTTGGAGAAGGCTTTAATGTTTTTCTTTAAAGAGCTTAGTTTTGTCTTCTTAGCCCCACTAACAGTATATTCCGAAGGATCAGCCAAACTTAAAGGACTTGGAATAATAGATTCGGAGTCAGACAGCTGGTTTTGAATATTTTGTAATCGAGACTGGTATCGACCAAGTTCACCAATCTGCTGCTTCACTTCCCTGTACCTAGTTTCTGCAACTTGTATATCTTTTCTTGAAGTCTCAAATGACATTTTCATGCTCATTAACCCCTGGATAGTCATTGGCCTTGGGAAATTAAGTACCTGAGTTGGTTCACCTTCATTCAGAGCATTATTAACATGTTGATACTCAGATTTATCATATGGAGATGATAACGTCAAGGAACTGTTGCATGGTGCACTAGGTACTGAAGAAGATTCACTAGAAGTAGAAGACGAAGTGGGCCTTTTAAAAATCTTGGTAGGATGAGTGATCGTATGCCCAATTTTCTTCAACGTTGACGTTGACTCTGTATCTGAAGGAGGTGAGAGTGGTGGGTTAGTGTAAGAGTCAATTGCAGATTTCAAATGGGTGTTAAACTCAGTGATCTGCTGCACAATTGAGCTAGGCGATATACTTGGCTGCAAAGTTGTAATTGTGCGAGGGACAGGAGGTGCTAACGATGTAGTTGAAGTCCGGCGCACCATTCTTGTAAAGAAATTGGTCTTTTTGATCAGACTCGTTATTGACATACTTTCGTTATTGGCTTGATGAGACTTCAAGATTTCCTGAAAGGATTGGTAGAACTGATCTCCATCTCTGAAAAACAAGAAATGGTTACTATCAAGGAGGAAATCAGACTTAGACGAAGGTGTCTCATTTTTGAATTTCTTCTTAAGTTTTTTGGAGGACAGATATTTCTTGCTATCATCACTATTATCAAAGTATTGAATAGTAAACGTTAACGGGATATCTTTATTGACTTCTTTTTCATCTTCTTCGTCTTCATCATCACTCCCAGTGATGATATCGATTTCATTTTCAACTCTAGCAAATAAAGACTTTTTATCGAAATTAACAACATTTTCAGTTGGAATCTTGAGTAAGACTTCATTCCCCACGTTAGAGTTGTTCAACTGGAAAAGAATTTTGGTTAAATTATGGCACCACTGTCTGGCAGAGTATACACTGTCAGTATGGAATTTGTAAGTTTTGCTCTTAGTTGTTAACTTAAACCAGCATCCACTGGCAAGATTCTCTGGGCTTTCCTCATAGGCCTCATCAGTCACACCCAAATAACTTGAGTGGTCTGATTCATCATCAGTTGTAGAACTAGTAGAATTTATTCGGCTCAAGAATGATCTAGGCGAAGATACTCCGTCCGAAGTGGAGTTACTTCTAGACATGCGAGGAGATGTTGACGTGGTGGATGCTCCAGAGAGAGGGGATTGAAGTGGGTTGTTAGCTGAGGGAGAAGAAGGAGCTTCCTTTTCTTTCTCCAATATCTCTGCCTTGATACAAGATCTCAAGTCAATAACAACGTTGGGGAAGTATAAGTCAGTTGATGAACTGTAGATACTAAGTGTTTGAGGTCTCAAAATTGCCCAATATCTATGCGTTATTACAGAAGTAAATACCGTTTCCACATATTTGGCAGACTTTAAACCTAAGGATCCAGATTGGACTATTATTTCTGAGTCATCTTGTTGAGTTATTCCTGATGCACTTGAGTTCATTCTTTCTGAACATGCAGAATATCTTTTAGGAAGAAAGGCAAAGAACAAGATCGCATCTCTCGTCAAATACAAGTGACCTTGTAACATGACATCTTTGATGAGCCAGGTGTGGTAATTGCCGTAAAAGTAGTCGTCATCGGAGATTTCAAAGACTCTCTGTAATTTTTTGGCAATTTGAAGTTGTAATTTACGTCTTATTTGGTTCCCAGTATTTGAGTCTTTGTCTCCTTTGAATTTAATGAAGAGACCTTCGCTGATTGTTTGTGGGTTTAAGTTATCTAAAATCGATTGTTGAAACGGAGTTAAGTTTTCGAGATCAGATTCCAGTGAAATTGTTGATTCTTTGGTGGTAGATGGTTCTATTTCATCATTGCTATCAAATAGTTTTTGTTCTTCTCCAACTAGAGTGCCTGTAGTAGTGGGCAGAAAGAGTTTTTCATCTTCATTGTTTCTCTGGACTGGGTGAAATGAATGTATCGATTGTAAATCAGACTTCAGTACACTGGGTTCAATTTGTTGGATAGTGATATCTGCTTCCACAGTATCTATTTCTGTATCAGTATCAGTATCTGATTCTGAGTCTGAATCTGAATCGTAGACTCCGTAAAAGGGAAGTCTAGGTAAATTCAGTAGGAGTGGAATGGCAGAACATGATTTTGGTAAGGAAGATGATAAGAAGCTTGTGGGTAGACTTATCTTTTCCGTACTACCGACTGTGGGAGATGGTAAAGGATCAGTAGGTGAACCAGTGGCACTAGTTTGTTCTGGTTGCGATGAAGACTCAGGCAGTGAGGTAGTCTTTGTAGGCATAGAATCTGACCACGTAGTAGCTTTTGAACTGGTTGATGCTCTAGGAGTCGAATCCAGAGGTGTATCAGTGGGCGTTCCAAAGCTCTTCCATTGCGTGACAATCTCCTCATCGTCTTCATCATTTGAGTGAGTTAATTTTGATAGTGATGAGATACCCGAGTGAGCCGCTGCTGTGGAAAGTAAGTTGAGGAAATAGTTCAGCGGCTTCATTTCACTAATTGGGTTTGCTATATCAATGTCATCATCATTATGGTCTTCACCGGCTTCGGATTTGTCTTTAGATGAAAAGTAGTCATGGTGTTCATCAGAAGGAGATGAAGGACTCAATCCCAAGAAAGCTAAAGGCGGCATTACTGATGAAGCGATTTTCGAATAAATAGAGTCACGGTTGGACCTCCTGCTTTCTTTTGTTGGTGAAGCCACCAGCGTTTCTGCCTTTTGAACCTTTGAATCTAATGATGCATACTGACTAGTTTGTGCCTTCGCAATGCGGTGGCTTAAGTCTTTCGGTAATGGTCGGGAACTTTCCTTCTGATCCACTACTCCTTCAGCGTGTTCCATATTCGATGTCATAATGTACCCTTACTTTCCTTCGATATCGGTGGCAAATTGAAGCCCTTATATCGATCGAAAATTACAAGACAAAGGAAACGCTTAACAATAGTTCCGTTAAATATTTCAGAGGATAATGATTATTTCGCAATCACATACAAAGAAGAATAAATAAGGTTTATCTATGTATCTAGAGGGGGGTAATTTAAGTTTCTTGATAATAATTTATGGCCCTAAGAAGTCTTGAATTCCAAATGCTTCTTGGACATTGGCGTTGTACTCAGTATTCAGTCCTACTTAGTGTGGTTCAGCTTGAAATGTGGGGCATCGGATATTGTTGCTATAGCGTGCATGTGATAATTTTTAGACATAATTTTACGAGGTTGCAAGATGCGTTTTTTGCAGCAAGAGAATCTTTAGGAACATTATTTGGTGAAACCTTACGATGGCGCCTATTCAGTTGCCTTATGTTTATGACGTCTTCTTCTTATCAAGAACTGTACGCTAATCAATTGCCATGTGAGTTGTCAATTGTTGCGGTTGGTCTGCCTTGGTAATTGAACAAAAGCACATGGGTTTAGTTTATAGCAATATTCTAAGAATGTTCTACGACTTTTGAATATTAATGTCATAGTACTAGTGCTTGTCACGATTTAGACATGAAATAGCTACTTTCCAATATAGGACTCTAGTGGTTATAATACCTAATCTCTCTAAGATCCAATTTCTAAAATGATACAACTAAAACATAAAGAGATCTTAATTTATACTGGATGCACATAGAATAAAAGAAAACTAATTTGCAGACGCCTACTTGATCCTCAGCAACTTTAAAAATTTCTTGAACTGGGCAAAATTAATGTTCACATAAACTGAAAACTCTATCGTAATTAGACATAACATCATCCATCTGTTCCTTCTTTAAAGAAACCCTTTCTTCCATTAACTTTTCCCGAATTAACTTGGCTTCATGAAAAGTTTGGAGATTTATCATTTTCTTGACCTCTTCCCTGACTTCTTCATCAGGTAAGATATTTTTGATTGTTTCGTCACTCCACCACTCTTTCTGCTGAGGTGGAACCAGATCTGTTGCCGAAACCTTTTCATTATAAGGGTCGACAATAAACAAACATAAGATTTTACGATGTCCTGATTTTGTCTTATCCTTTAACTCAAACGGATCAACACGGTGTTGGGAATAATTAGGAAAGACAATCAATCTGTCTTCTTGCAGTGTAATTTTACCTAAGCTTCTCAACAATGAACCCTCGTCTTCAAGGTCAAAGAAATGTTTGCAATAAAATCTGTCGTCTTGTTCATAATTAGGGTCTTCGGACACAATCCTGAATCCAATTTTAGATTCTGTAATATTCGAAACGTCATAGTAATATAAGATAGTTGCAACTATATTCTCGTTAATAGTACCTTCAACATGCCACGATCCTCCAGCATATTCAGGGTTTTCAGGTGTCAATTCGATGTTCGCCATCTTTACAATAACCTTGAGCTGATCAAAGTCTGACTTAAGATTAATAGGTTTGTTGTTCGGAGGACCAGTAGTGTAAGTTGGTGGATATTCACTAACGAACTCATTTCTCACTTTCTCGAGTTTGGCTTCATAATCAACGGGTACATCATCCTCATCGTCATTATCTTCATCTCCGTCCCAAACTTTTCTGACTGCCTGTGAGTAGCCGTCTTCATAAGCATTTTCTCCACCATCAATTCGAAGACGCACGTACTCAGACAGTGCATGCCTTGATAAGACATAGTTCAAGCTAGGAAGAGCAAGATCGAAAACATCTTCAATAGTTTGGTACAAGTCAGAAAACTTGGTTGGATGGAGGTTGTTAATGTACGAACTGAAGTGGAATTTCCCATTCTCCAACTTAAGCAAACTTGGGAGCCATTGGTAGCTTCTTGAAATACCATATGATTCAACACGCTTATGGACAATCAAGTCATCTTTGAATTCGACAATTTTAGGATTCTTTCCATTCTCCAAGGCGACTGATTTACCATACTGTAAAGGATACAAAGATGGATGTACCAAGTCTACAACTGTGTTATTGGATCCAGGATGGTAGTCCAAGTAATTGAAGCTACTTTGCAATTCCAATGATTCCTTCTGTAACTTCTTCTTAAGCGATACATTCTCCTTCAACGCGTCTGAATATACAAACAGTTCGTGATCTGCAACCAGTATCCCCAACTCAGTCTCAATATCCTTATACCACTTCAATTCTTTGAAGACATAATCAATAACCAGCTCAACTTGAGAAGTTTTACCTTGAATTTCCTCACGAATCTCCTTCTTCCATTTATCTGCAATCACAGGATCTTCAAACTTTTCATGCCAATTTGGTTTAACACGTATGGAAGACGAAAGGTCAATTATAAGAATTTCATCTTTACATTTCAACGTAGGACCCAAATGACAAAACGTAGGCCAAAATGGATGGCTAAAAGGAGATGTAGACATTCTTAATGCATTTGGAATTTTTTGGTCAAACTGGCCTGTTTATGTACTGCCCATTTCAAGGTTATGAAATTTCTTGAACTCGTAAAGTTTAATTAGAATGTGAAAGCCCCAATCTAAAGCTATACGGAGAATACAATATAGAATAGTGTTGGTTATATAATTGAAATGAGAATTAGTGAGAGAATCATAGTGATCATTCAATTTGTTAAATAAGTGATTATAAACTCGTATTGTTATCTCTCAATTCAACTACTCCGTCCTCCACTGGGATCAATTTGTGGGGTTTGAGAAACTTCAATAATGCATCCACAAAGTACTTCTTTTTCTTGGTTTAATGCAACATGTACATCAATACTTGCAACTTCTACTTGACGTTATGTACATGAGGGTCAGGTAATACTTTATGATTTGTTATGTTGTTTTATCTTATGCCCATTACAACCATATTTAAAACGATTAACCAGAGAATGAACTCTCTTTTAACCATTGAGATTCATTCAAGATCGACTACGAGATCCACCAATACAATACAATGCAATACATTATACTACTTAAATTTCACCTTCTCCTTTATCTCTTAACTTTTAATTGTTTGATTATTTCTAAAGTCTAGCTTATATTAGAATTGTATATACAAATTTGGAGCAGATATCTAATCGCTAGTAGCTGTAAGTAACAAGAATGTAGTACTTCAAAAACTTACTCCAACGCATGGTTTTTGAGCAATCTATTCAATTCACTGCTTGGATCGTCGTAGAGTTCAGTGAACTTTCCATCTTCCACAACTTGGCCTTGGCCATTCAAAACAATTACTCTATTACTGTTTTTGATGGTGGACAAACGGTGTGCTATGGAAATTAAGGTGACATCTTCTTGTGTGTTAAGAGCACCTAAATTCCTCATAACTATCTCTTCACTTATTGAATCCAAAGCTGAAGTGGCTTCGTCGAGTATAAGTAGCATTGGCTGTCTGATTAATGTACGAGCCAACAGGATTCTTTGTTTTTGACCTCCACTAAGTTGTGTACTGTTCAGAGGACCAATAATAGTATCCAATCCCAGAGGCAATGAGTGTACAAACGAGTGGGCATTACTAAGAACCAATGCACGCTCAATCTCTTCTTCAGTTGCACTGGGTTTACCAAAAAGAACATTATCCCTTATTGATCCACTGAACAACAAAGGTTCTTGCTGAACATACCCGAGTTTACTTCTATAATCATTGAGATTTAAAGTTTTAATATCGTGTCCATTGATCACAACCTTTCCATCAATTGGGTCATAAAATCTAAGTAATAACTGGGAAATAGTAGACTTCCCACTACCTGATGGACCCACAATGCAAACATTCTCTCCCTTATCGATCGACAAGTTGAAGTTGTTGAAAATAGAAGCTTGATCTAATCTTGAAGGATACTTGAATTGAATATTTTTAAGTTCAACAGTTCCATGTACACTGTTCACTTTTTGGCCTAGACTTGTAGCAATCTTTGGCTCCAGCTCAATCAACTCAAACACTCTGTCTGCTGCACCGATTCCTTTCATCAACTCTGTGTAAAAGTTTCCTAAACCGAATACAGAAGAGCCTGTGTAAACTGCATACATCATGAAACTCGTCAAGTCACCAACAGTCATTTCTCCCATTCCAATCAATTGAGTTCCTACAATCAATAATCCGATTATTGACACATTACCTAAGAAACCATTGGTTCCATAGTAGATACCACTCAATTTTCCTTCTTTAATCGAAGTGGTCAAGATCTTTTTGATTTCTTGATTGTATTCCTGAACGGTGTCGCTTTGTTTCAGGAAACTTTGAATTGTTTTAAGTCCATTCAACTTTTCTTCAGACACTTTGGTCATTAAACCTAAGTTGTCTTGCACTTGTCTAGAAAGTGATTTGATACGACGTCCATAGACCAGTGACATCACAATAAGAGGTGGGAAAAGCATACTCATACATAAAGTAAGCTTCCATGACACATATCCCATCATGGACAAACCTACAGCACCACTAATTAAGGCTCTGGATCCGTCACTGATGTTGCCACTCAAGGTTTTTGCAATTATTTGTATATCACTTGATAAACGAGAGATCAAGTCACCAGTTTTCATACCGGTTTTACTGGGTCCAACGTCAAAAAAGTATGAATCTTGACTTAGAATCTTCAGGAACATCCGCAGTCTAAGTCTAGCAGCCAACTTTTCTCCGGCAGTCCTCAATAAATAGATTCTGCCAAAATTGGCTATAGCACCGACTGTGAACAAGACTGCAAGTCCAGTGTAGAACTGAGAAGGGTCCAAACCTAGTATACTCATATCCTCATCTGTGAGTGTTTCATGATTCTCAGTCTTCTTTGCATTGTCGATAACCTTTCCGATAAATAATGGGAGAGTCATTGATGTTGCCGAAGTAATTACAAGACATGCAAAAGCAAACACCAATAAGTTGACCTCGGGTTTAGCTAATCGAAGTAACTTACTTATATCAGCACTTAGCTTACTCTTGGGTTCCTCCTTTGTAGGTTCCGGCTTAACATCCGGGTTCTGGTTCGTCGATGCATACCTTATCTGACCTAGAATCAGCGGGCGAAACTGTACCAAAGGTTGCTTTTGTAACAATTGCCGAGACAATATCCTGGGAACCACGACAGAACGCGATTTGACCACCGACAACTGGATGACCCGCAGTAGATGTAGTCTGGTCAATCCGATCATCTTATCGTTGTGGATTTTTTTTTTGATTTAGAGTTTTTCGAAAAGGCTTATACGACGAGGCATATGACGAATCCAAAGGGTGGAAGTTGTATGAGTATAGAGAGAGGTATGAATGATTTAACTATCTTAGTAGAGAGTAGATGATACGAATTTGAAGTACAGGCAACTGAGATAGGAAAATTTTGAAGTGATGCTTATAGAAGCTGCAATGTAATCATCATTAAGTCTCAGATATTGTTGGGATCTGAGTTTAACTTTAGACTATGTACATATTAAATGTGAATTGTTGACACTAATGTTGACCCTAATGCTGACACAGCACTATTTGAAATGTTAATCCTATACGTGCGTAAAAGAATGAGTTGCATTAGTTCATTCAAGTAGTCGATTAGTTGATTACATGTTCTGAGGTGAGATGCAACAAGTAGGTATGAGTTATGTGAATGTTATACTTTCAGTTTGTCGAACTCAAGTTGTATTAGTTTTGCAACGAAAACTGACCTCAGACTCTGGAAACTAATAAGTTAATGGGTAGAGAATATACTGAGACAAGAAAATTGCTACTATTCATTCTTTTACCTGATTTCTTTATCTATCTATAAACTTCTCTAAACCAACAATTATTTACTCATATGTTTATTCTTGCCCTTTGTAAGAATAAACTAATCTTTAATGTCCAGCTTCAATGGATTTCTCAATTCATCTGACATCTCCATCCCCTCCTAACAGTACAATTTAAAACCTTCTCTCTCTTCAATCCTCTTTAAACCATTTAAAAATACCGAATCAATATTACAATGTCTCACATTAAGAGAAAACTTCTTACCCAAACCTTCAAATATTGAAGGATTAAGAAACCGAAGCTCAGTATTATAACTCAAATCTAAGAACTCTAATCTCGGTAGAATAGACACCAATGATTCGTTTAGACTAGACGCAAATTGATGAATATTGCATTCTCTAAACAGAATAAACTCAATGCTTTCAGGGATCTTCTTCAAGAAGCATTCACTGGCTTCATAAATGTTGTTACCACTCAAGTCTAGCTTTCGTAATTTAGGAGGAAACTCTATATTAGCACCCAATAAATCTTTCTCAGCTGTTTCATTCATCATTACAATACTAGATTTACATTCCAACTCCAGTAGGTTTGCAAACTTCTTGAATATCCTCGCCCATTGCATTCCAAAATAATCTCCAATTTCTGTGGAGGATATCTTGATAGAGATCACCTTCTCAGCTATAGGGATCTCTGATAAATTGACCAAAGTTTTGATTGTCATTACCAGTACCGAGGCCGGGTTTTCAATCATGAACAAGCTTCCACAAACTTCGTAAGAGATTGACTGTGATTTCTTGATGTACTCAATAGCCCGGTTATCTTCTAGCATATTGACAAATGCGTTGAGTAGTCTAATAAACTGAGAATAATCATCAATGTCTCTACATAGTAAAAACTTGATGTGAGCTGGTTGGCATTTTTGGAACAAGTGACTAAGGAAGTATTCACCTTGAATATTCTCCATGAACTTACCAAGGGTTAAAATAGTTGCCGAGTCGTCTTGAGGAGGGTGCATTGTTTGCAGCATTACTGTCAACTCTTTATCGTAAAGTCTATGCACAAGTAATTGAATTGCATATCGGGCAGAAGAATCATCTTCAAAGGAGGATAGCTTGTCGACAATGCATTTGCATTCATAGGGATCAATGTTTTCTAAGATTCGAAGGGTGATCTCTTCAGGTAGATGTAAAGGCATCTCAATAAGGTCCGTAACTAATATAAATAGTTATCTAATAAACATGTATTCTGAACTAAGTGGCTTTTACCTGTGGTGATTCAAAAAATTCTAAACGCAAGTAAATTGAAAAGTATGTCTAAAATTCAATCAAGATTTTTAATTAATGCGATATTCTAATAGCCACTAGTAGATACTACTCTAAGTACTTAGACGCCCGTGTCAACGATTATATCAATCGAAATAAATGGAGAATTGATCGATTGTACTCCACAGTTGATTCAGTAACAAAAATATCAAGGATAAGAGTATATTACATAATATATTATTAATACAAAGTCTGACTATCCTTTGGAAGGGCATATTAGGTGGAGGAAGATCATGATATAGGTTGCGTAGAATGGTAGGTCTGGCAGTGGTATTATTGTGTGTATGTCATAATTCATAAGTTTAAGAAGGAGATAATTTGGAGGATGTGTTCTTGAATTAGAATGAGTTCAATTGGAATCGTTCATAAGTTGATTAATGGGTGAAGAACAATAACCTATTTTGTTCTGTTCACCCTTGAACGCACTAATCCTCCTGACTCTGCTTGGCTGTCTGGGTTGGTTCAGTTTATAAAATTCCATGTAGTTCATCGATTTCATCAATAGGATCAGTGTTTATAAGATCCTCATAGTAAGACCCATAGTTTGCCTCTATTGGCGGTGGTTGTGTGTCCGAATCAAGCTCCATGTCGGAATTGATAGGAGTTAAGCTCTCCAATTTTGGAGTATCGAAACCATTCATATCCACATCTTTGTCAAAACTAACTGTATCCCAATATTTGTAACCAATATTTCTAAAGTCAAGGTCATCTTCTCTAGACCGTTTTCTTCTTAATCTTGCTAGTTCCATAGTATTTTCGCTCAATATGATGCTCCAAAACTGAGCCTGAGATACGTTATTTTCATATACCAAATGAAGCATACGTTCGTATGACCGTACAAGCTGTATTCGTCTACCACCTTCTCTGATTTGTGATGCATTATACTTTCGTACAAATCGATTGAACATTTTCAAGCACCATTTTTGAAACCTTATTACAACAAGGACCTTCAGACTGTACCATTGAATTACTTGGAATCTAGACTTGGTGGTATTATTGAAATGAGAAGCAAGCTTTTCCACAATGTACGCGTTTAGTCCATCTGTGTGACTATGTGAAGGAGTTTCAGATGAATTCGGTTTAAATACTGAGTAGGAACTAACCTGAGGATTGATATTGAAATCACTTTCATTATTCCTATTGACTTTCCTATTGATGAACGAACGAGTTTTCCGGAAATCTTCTCCAAGACTTAAACCATTGAAAAGACTATCCAATTTGATCCGCTTGCCGCGACTATAGTAGTCGTCTTCATCAGATCTAGGGTGTTTTCTAGTTGGGGTCATATACTCATTCCTTTTACTGTCGATAGTTATTAATCTTTTTTAAAACAATCTAATTTTGGTGTGACTTATTGGATTGTGGAATAGAAAGGAGTGAAGATCCAAGTACACAAGAATTTACAATAGAGTAGCACTAATGAGTGTTGAAATGAGAATTACTTTAACACAAGTAAATAAATCAATTAAGTTTACTCATAATCAACACGTTCAATTTGTTCTGTTCAATTATATTAACCACTCAAAAATCTACTATTTTAGTTTGACTGTAAACTTCACGAATGTTGAAAGTGATCTCGAAGAACAATTCTTGTCTCTTGTGAACAACATACGAGGTTCGTTCCGTAAGTTGCATATAAAATAGAATAGTTCTGGTGTAACAAGATTCATGAAACAATATGCTTAGGTACCCCTTGCATAAGGCATATACTCAAAAGTAATCTTCTAGCTGAGGTGAAGCAGTTAGTTCACTAATGTCATAACGTGCATTGTTTCATATCAATGCTGGTGTTTTAATTGAATAACTTGCTAGACGGAGAAAGAATGTTGCTTACATTTGTTGATCTTGTAAAGATTCACACCCCTTAAGCATGAAGTTGAACCATGCATTAATATCATTTTTATCTGAATTTTCACCCCTCAATCAACCTAATTCGTCTTTCTTATTTGTTGCACTGTATCGTTTTGCAAACAGACATCTTTGTATGGGATTCTCGCATAAATACAGTCACTTAGTGTGCACACAGAACTAAACATGATCTACAAACGCCTGCTCAAGGCTGAATACACGGATAATGACCTTGGTTCCAACTTTCATAAACTACAAAAAGGCTGCAAAATTTGAATCTTAAACTATAGTATGCATTTTACCACCTTCTTTACCTTACTCCAAAGCAAGAGAATATAAACCGTACTTGTAATAACCTTAAAAGCTTGCTACTTCACCTTCTTTTGTATCTGTAGACTTTGAAGGATCTCCAATTGTTGCAGCTGAAGCAGATGTCGTTACTACTGTTGGAACTGGTACAGAAACTGTTGAATGTGCGTAAGATGCAACCGTTTCTTGAGATCCTATTGCTCCAGCCAACAACTGCTGACACAACTGGTCATAATAAGACTTCATTGCCCTTAAATCTTTCACTGACATCAGGTCAAAGTCTGCATTGGCAAACTGTACTAAGTCTTCTGTCTTGGTTTCTGCGCTTGTAGCTAACGCAACCTTTGGCTTAGTCTTTGAAGGCTGCTGTTGATTCAAGCTAATATTGCTGAACCACTTGTCCATGATCTGAAGACTACTTGTTCTGCTTCTGTCAAACTCAGGCCTCCGTTGTACTGTGGGCTGGCTTTCATTGATTTCGGTAGAAGAACCAGTTTCCAACAGGTGCAAGGAGCTGTGAGAAACATTCTTGTTTGCTTCCTGTAGTTCTCCAGTTGTGTTAAGCTTTGTCATGAACTCACTCATACCGGTTGCAAATTTGGAGGTTATCGAATTCCGCTTGCTTGCAGTAGTAGTACTGATAATATTGTTGTTATTGAATGAAGACGAACGTGTCCTTGTATGACTAGGAGACAACTTGTTCATGAACGCCAGTGATTTTCTTGCAGGAGTGGCCAGGTTCTCATCTTCTTCATCGAGAGTATTTGTTTCACTTTCTTCCTGTGCCTTAAACTGCGGTACCTGTACCGAGCTGATTTTTCCCAAGAGACTTTTCATCATCGACATTGTGTTATCTGATTCTGGTTCGATCGGGTTGGCTATAGTGGGGAAGTTTTCTCTCGTGGGCTTTTTGCCACTATTTGATCTAGATCTAGTGACGTTGATTTTGCTGTTAATGACATTCATGAGCGATGAAGACCGTGATCTTTCTTCTTTTACTTCTCTGGCTTGAATTTCTTCTGCCAATTTTCCGTCTGGAAGTTGGAAATGAGACTCCAACTCTTCATCCACTAAACTGGCTATTGACTGGTTCAAAAATTTGTTGGAAAACTCCAGTGAAACTTCTTCTTCCAGCGACAGAGAAGTTGCAGATTCAACTGTGTCTGTCTTGAGCAACTCGCTTATGGTAACGTCCGATAAATAACTAATGATTGCCTCAAAGTTTGTCAAGTAATAGTTCAATTCGCCAAAATTCAAGTAGTTTTCCAGAAGGTGGTCCACCAAGTCCTTGTCGTTGGCAAAAAAATCAAACTCAGCGTCAATGTTGGAATCATGCGTTATGGGCAGCAGGTGAGCTTCGTTCAAGTTGAGCAATTCATATAAATTACAGACTCTGTACTTGTTTGCCAATACTTTGCTCGAGCGGTCCATTGGTGTATAACCGTTAAGGTTCACGTTGTATAACTCAACCTTGTAAGGGTCTGGAAGGTACAAGAAGTTTCTAACAAATATGAAGTTGAGGTATAAGTCAAATCTGTGGTCCAATTTGAAAATGAGTAAGTAGATGAGTGAAGGTAAAATGACGTCGTTATTTAATTCGCTACCCTTGAATCCGTTATCCACAAAGAGTTTGATCAAGTTCTTGTGTACATCTACCAAACACCTCAATTTCGAGACTGGAGTGATGTTCAGTTTAATTTCACGTAAATTGGTGGTTATCGGCACCAAGTCTTTCTCGGTTAAGCTTTCGACAAAGTCAACTACTCTGTCGTTGCCTTCCATAAAGTTCTTCATGGATAAATGACTTTGTTTTAATACAGATAATTTCTCCTGTAAAAACTCCTGGTATATGATATCCTTCTGGTCAAAGCAGAAGATTTTGTCGTATAACGATGTGTCGTCTCCCAGTTGGAAGAGCTTTTCTTGTTCGCGTTCAATGTTGTTGTATATGACCAAGAACTTGTAGTAGTTGAATACACGTAGTTGGTACAAAGCGTCTACATCGTCGCGCTTTAAGAGTTTGATTGACGACACGTTATAGTTTGCAATAGCCAACAAGTAGTCAAACACCTTTGGGTGAGCATTGAAACACTCTGAGCCTGCTATCAACAGTTTTTTGGTTGTCTGTGACCCACTAAAAGCATGGATCACTAACGAATGCAAATCACGGTAAAAATATTGGAACAAAGACGAAAGCTCCTTAATAGTTAAGGGCGACTGGTAACGTGGTTCCTTCAAATACTTTATAAAAGCCTCACGTAAAGCTGTAGCCAGCGAAGCATATGCATTAAGAACCTCCACCTCGTCCTTCAACCGGACAAGAAGTGGGAATCGGTCTGCCATTTGGAGAACGATGGCACAAATTAATTAATACACTTGATGTATAATATATGTAAATGAGAAGTTAAGAATCCCAATTTTTATTCTGGAGATACTCAAATGAAAACAATACTCTGAAAACACCTCAAACAAGTCAACTTAAATAAAAGATCCAAGTATCAACTTCATAAACTAAACACGCCTGGTTAAAGAATGGGAACGCTTTTTTTTTTTGGTTCCTCTTTTTTCTACCGATACATCCTCATTAAAATATATGGCTGTGTTTTAACCCTTTTCTAGAGGAGAAGTAAAGGAAAGAAGGCAAAAATGTTGGCTGTGTACTGATGTTCTATGAAGTGGGGTGTAGTTACAAAATTATGAGTAATTATGATTGAATACAGTTGGCAATAGAATATATTGCTTTGATGGAGCTTTAACTTCTAATTTAACTTTGATAAGAACATGTTCCTTTCAGCTCGTTAATCTTCTACTTTATTATAGAAAGACTTCACTTATCAAAAAAAAAAAAAAAGCAAAAGATATAACTCAACTATAACTCGTTTCGTGGAGGAGTAATTTTAATATTTAAGGTATCTCGTTTATATGTTCCAGAATTTAAACAAGTTACTTGAATAAGAAGTATGTCAATATTGAACTAATATCCAACTAACAGGTAAAGGACACAGCAAAATGTTGGAACAAAGGATGTACCACATGTTGGATGATGCATTAACGTTCTTTGGTTATTATCGAATTGATTTTGTTCCACTTGATTGTCTTCTCAACGAGGTTGAAGTTTCATCGAGGTTCAATTTTAGGGGTTCCGTATCATATTCTATAAAGAGCTTTTAATATTCTAAGTTTCAGTATATATTCAACTTTAATAATTGATCAAAATAATCAAATCTTCATCTCTACATTCTTTCATTTGACTATAGTACACCAACACTCTCTCTACTCTATCACTCCTTCTAAATACTCACTAGAAACCTAAATTTAGAAGATTACGTAAACTCCATTTTCCGTTACCCGGACAAATTGTGTCTATAAAGTGAAAAATTCTCTTCAATGAGTTTTAATGATTAACTAAAGACTATCATAAGATCTTGAATACTTAATGTATGTTTTAACATTATTCAATTAGTTGTTGGGATGAAAACTTTACTCAGCTCACTCAGAGTTTAGGCGATGCTGATAACCTTCCTATAACAATCATCATTTTCTGATACAACTATTTTTGTTTTACATGAACAACGAACTAACAATTTTAGGCTTTAATATTTATTCGTATAAAAGTAGAGGCTTTGTAGAGAGGAAACACAGATGTATTCACACGTGGGTTTTTGGGCTCGTTGATTCATATGTATCGTGGGGAGTGATTTGTGGAGAAGTCATTGCTCACACTAAAATTTGTAAAAGAGAAAGAGAAGTTGTAATCGTGGAGAGGTTCTGAAGGGATTCCATCCGTCGATGCAAAAGAACTAAAGAGGATTCAATCGTAAAGAGTCGTTAGAGAAGCGTGAGCAATTGGAGCCTGTCTAATACTTAAGTAGCAACAGGACTCCTTGGCCTCAACTCTTCAATTTCCTCAGTTTGGGGAACCAAAAACTGAGGTGTGGTTGTCAGCTTATAACTTACTGTAGACTTCTGGAGCAAGTCCTGTTCGTATTTGGCAGGAGTGAAGTTGTCAACCAACACATCAGGACTCATAATCACCCAGCCAGGACGTAAACGAAGCGGAGCATCGTAGCCTATCTTGGATGGAACGATATGCAATCTCCTATTTGAGTTGGAGAAGTTTTCTGCTACGCGGTAAAGAGCATCGGGTGTAGCACTGTTTTGAGTACCGGGAGATTCTATCTGCAAGTCGGTATCCACGTTACAGTGAATTAAGTGGCTATCTGTAGATCTGCGAACCGTTCCAGTTATACACATCCAGCAATGCCATTGCTGTTTTATGAACACAGCATCATTCGACGTGTCCCCTGGAAAGTACGGTGAGTCTTTGTTGACAGGCAAGAATATCAACTCCTCAGAACGGCGGAACTTCTTGTTGAAGTTGTCATTATTTAACAATTTGGTGAGTTCTTGTATCTTTTGAGTGGTAGCCCAAATGAACAAAAATCCTGGTTTAGCACATAACTTGTGAATAGGAAGGTTAATCAAGACAGGTAAAATGAATTGGTTATCAACTAGTGCCCCTATCATAATAACATCAAACTTCAATCCGTAGTTGGTAATCCAATTATTCAATGTCCATACTATCTTGTTGGTTGGTACGCGTGCTCCATATGGTTGCACGGAATGCTCCTTAACTTGTACTTTCTTTAAATTATGCAATCTACTAAGCTTAGGATATCCCTCCGACGAATTTCTCGTGTTTTGAATATACTCAATTGGTGATACCCCTGTGTGGATATAGTTATCAGTCAAATCATTATCCTCATATTTCCTTACAACCTTTCTCTTCATTGGTGAAGCATCAGAATCTGACAAGTCCAGAGTCCTAGCATTAGATTTGGGGTCAACAGATCTTGACCCAAACTTCTTGTAAACATACTGACTAGGAGTAGAAGAATTGTCAGTCATGTTATTGTAGTAAAAACATAGAAGACACCAGCAGAGCAGGACCCTTATAACCTGGTGAAATGTGGTACTTTATGGTAGCGCGAGTGTTTCAATTTTGGGTGCAATATTTGAAGATCACAAACGCACATTTGCGGCAATAGAATTGTTTCAGAGAAGCATCAAGTCAGTGAAGACTACATAGACAATGGGATTGGTTTACGAAACTCATAATCCTGAGGAGATTATTTCTTTCGAGGCACTGAGTATTATTGAGAGCGACTATCATGATATCAATGCTAAACCGTTTTTATCTACCAGTAAAGTTACAAATTTTTGTGAAACACAACAATTAATTGATGAAACTCAAGATGCAATTCAACAGTTATTAGTGAGTATTTGATTTCTAGAGTACAAGGTGAAACTTCTAACACATTTAGAATCTGGATTCGGAATATAGTATGGCTAATATTAGTGTATTACATGACTTACTAGTTTCTTTGCATCCTTGTTTGGAGTATGCTTCAGATTCATGGATGCTTCATATGATCAGAACGGATTTCTTTTTGTCCTTAGCGGAGCTCCAAGCCATAAGCACATATTCAGATTTGTTTACAATTCAGAGTACGTACCTCAAACAGTTGATAAATTTCTTGCTTCAGTCCCCTGCGGACCTAGACCTTGAAGTGGCTTTCAAGGTAGTTCAAGTACTAGAAAAATATTTATCAAACTTCTTCGAATACAGTAGCTGTATTGGTATCCAGAAAGAGTTTTTGAAACGGTTGGTCACAAACACTATACTAGTGCTTGAGAGACATAGTTCCATTTTAAGTTTGTGGGTGCAGAATGAACTGTTCCTCGTTTATCGTTACTGTGTCGATTTGGCGTTCCTAAATTATGACGAAGAATACTGGTATGATTTGGTTAGTTTGGTTTCTTTGAGTAGAGCCAATTCTTGTTTATCAGCATGGCTTGTTTCACAATCTAACCTATCAATGTCTTTCATTAAGAAACTCCATGAGTTGTTATCTCATATGCTAATAGATGCAAAGAACGTAGAGTATCAATCTGAAGGAATGTTATTTTCAAAATATTTGGAATGGTACTTTGAGATTCTTCGGGTTAGCTCTACTGAAGTAAAAAATGCATTCTTTTATGAGTTTGAAACGGAGTTCCTCAACAGAATACTTGACTCTATCTTTAACAGAAACACTATACAATTTGTGTCAATGATAATACGCATCCTTAGTCCGATCCATGAGTTAAGCAACTTGTTAGTGAAAGTAGCCAATAACGACCTCTGGAATAAGTACTTGGAATTAATAATTGCAACCTCAGCTGAATCTGAAGTACTACTAATGGTATTTCGTGACTTGACTAGGAAAAATGGAGAATTAGTTGGTCTACTATTTGGATGTGATGCTTTAGAGCCCCACATCTCTATTGATTCTTTTGGTTCAAATGACGACTTGAAAGTTAAAGCAATGAAAATATCAGAAAATTCTATTGAACTAGTTAGCAGTGAGCTTAGCCACACAGACAAGTACTCTTTGGAAAGTTTAAAGTTCAACGCTAAGAGCAAGCATTCGCAATTACTTTTTACCCAATGGTTCAACTTCTTCAAGAACGAAGGGTCTTACAATGCAATGTTAATTGAATTAACAAATAAACTAATGCTTTCGATGAACTTGTACGGTAATCCACAATTTAGGTTGATTTTAAATTACTTGTTTGATGCTTATTTCAGTTACCAATACTGTTTACGATCTAGGAAATTATCATGTTTACGGGAGTTTAAGTTCAAGTATTTTCTTCCCAACCAAGAATTTATTGTAGAGCTAAACAACATAGAAATCGCTAAATTGAATACCGTTTATGCAAGAAGTAACATTGAACTTAAAGATGATTGCGTGCAAGAAAATATTGAACAGTTTAAACTCTTTTTCTTGGGGATGTACGTGAATTGCAAATGGAGAAGTATACAGTTTAGAAATCACTCGATAGATTGGTATTCAGAATAAACACACAAATATTTATTATAACAAAAGACAACAGGAACAAGGAACATACTAAAGTAAAAAAGTCAATAGAATTGAAAAGAAAAGTTCAGAAGTTGGAAAAGTCGTTAAAAAGATTAACTGGAAGGAGTTAAGTAACCTGCAACTTGATTGTCCAAGTATTTCCAAACTGCTTCGCTATTCTTTTCATCTCTAATATCAGACCGGATTTCTCCTATTTTTCCAAATGGAATACAATGCGCCCCATTATTTTCAGTTGTTATTTCTGGTGACAAGGCTGCAAATAATTCGGTGTATGCTCCATATTGAGGAGTATAGAGAATTCTGGAGAGAAATACATTCGCAAAAGAGCCGTAGCTTCTGTATAGCTCACTGGCTAGCAAACCAGGGCAAAGCGAGAGACTCACTACGTTTGCACCAGGGTGTTCTTTTGGCCACTGGGATGCTTGAATAGTATTAACAGCCTTACTTTGAGCATACTTTAATTGCTTCGACTTGGAAGTAGTCAAGTTAGGGTCATCAAAATTAAAGCCTCCTTTAGGAGCACTAAGATGCCCAATAGAAGCAACCCAAATAACTCTTGATTCATTGGGTTTATTTTTGGTTGCCGTTTCAATAAAGATTGGGTCGAGTAACTTCTGTAACAAGTGTGGACCAATACAGTTAGTCCCAAGTTGTAACTCATAATCTTGTTTGGTTTTGGTACCTGTAGCAGGGTGCATAACACCAGCATTATGAATAACAATGTCTAATCTTTCTGATTGAGACAAAAACTTTTCAACTGCTGGTTCAACTGTTGTCAAGTCGGAAAGATCAAGAGGTATGAATGTAATCTCGTTAATTTCCTTCTTACCAGATTTACCAACCTCTTCCTGAATAGCTGTGATCGCCTTCAACGCTTTAGTTTCATTTCTAGAGAGTATAAAAATCTTTGCATTTGTGAATTTTGCCAAAAGCTTTGCAGCTTCATAACCAACACCAGTATTAGCACCGGTGATAAGCACAACCTTACCATCTAAACTAGGATAATCCTTCTCAGTAAAAGCTGGCTTACCTGGAACAATAGTGTGAACTATTTGTTTGTAGTTTGTCCACTTCAAAAAGGGTGCTTTATAGTTTGAGCTCGTCATATTGTTGGGTAGAGTTACCTCTGGGGGATTTGGAACTTTTTATACGCATATGTCAAGTTGTTTTTTGGTGTCTTATGTGCATCTTTCCGCTTCTGGACCAGAAAATTGGAGAAGTTTTCGCAGCCATGTGATTTACGTACATACCTGAATGAAAAGATGGTTGGTATGACCCGATTGCATGCAGGGGAATCGCCTCTATGTACGATAATAAAAGCTTAAGTTTACTAGGAAAATAATAAAATATCTATATATTTATACTCATCATAAAGGCGAGAGTCAATGTGCATTTCTGCAGTAATCTATCAACACTTTTTTGTGCAATACTCCATAAAACTTTCCGTCTCTTAGCAAAACGATAACTCTGTTTCCTATTTTGTCGAAAATGAGGTGTGCAAGGCAGAGTTCGCTGTCATGATTAAGGAAGATCGGAGACTGGTCAACAAATTTATACAACAGGGTCAAATCTTTTACCGTGTTTTTTAGGTTTTCACGCGTAGAAGGGATTGAGCCGTAATTGAAATAGTCTGTTTGCGTGTGCAATAAGTGCCTTACAATCATCAGATTGAATATCTCATGTTGAGTTATTTCTGGGGACTCTTTCGGGTATTTGTGAGACCCATGGGGAATTAAGCGGCAGTATAATTCGTCAGTCACATTGTACTCTGCTTTAAAAAATGCAATGTTGTCTAAGCATAACTCTAAGTCTGAGAAGAACAAAAGACCGACGCAATTTTGGTCTTTGATAAGAGGAATACATCCGTCGAGCAACAGTTTAGATGCAAGTAAGAAGAGTTTAGATTGGAGCGTGCTAGCAGATACGTACGGGGACGTGGTGACATCAATGTATAAGTTTTGTTCAGCGATCGGCTCGAGTTCTTGGGCTGGATTCTCGTTTTGGTTCGGCTCGTGCTCTATTATTTGGCCAGCGGAAACAAATGGGTCTATAGCCTCACATTCTGCAGTCATAAACGGATAATCATTTATGATGAGCAATGCTTCGTAAAGCGAGTTCTTTTCCAAGTATGCGCCTGCCCAGTTTGCCACTGCAATTGCAATAGAGATTGGGAGAACATAGGTGTAGGAGCTTGTAAGCTCGAAAAGTATAGTGACTAAAGTGATATTCATTCTTGTGACACCTGCCATAAATGCGCCTGCGCTTATCATGGAATAGATTCCGAAGTCTACGCACTCCGATTTTGACGAGCAAACGTAGCCCATAATTGAAACACTTTCACCGTATGATATTTGAAACCATTGGATTGACATTGCAACAATCCGTCCATATAGTGCTCCCACTACCATTGAAGGTACATAGATACCACACGGCAATTTAAGACCAAACGTGACAAAAGTGAGCAAAACTTTGACGACAAATGCAAAAAAGAGCGATGAAATTTCGCGTACATATTCGTGGTGCATCTTGGGGCATAACAGGCGGTCCAATTCAGAAGAGTAGCACGGCGTTGCCAAATCGAGAACTAATTCCAGAGACGCCTGTTTGGTGTATGGATTCCAAAATGTGATAAGTCCTGTGAGGATTGAAATGCAGAAAACTTCAAACATTGGCAGGTTTTTAATAAGTTTATTGTTTCTAAACTTGGTTGGCCACCAAGCAACAAACTTAACGAACATAGCTCCAAAGATACCCCCTGAGATGCCTATGAAAACAAAGAAGATTAACTCTACTGGGCGCCAGTCGGAGGTATATTTGAGTTCAAAGAGCACCGTCTTACCGGTGCCATAAGGATTTAAGAATTTGAGGAATAAAGTCGACGTGATTGCACAAAAGAAGATTTGGAACAACTGATGAGATGGTAAGTAGTGATTTATCTCTTCCAAAATGAACAAAACACCACCGAGTGGTGAGCCGAATGCAAGGGCTACACCAGCGGAAGCACTGGCTGACAATATCTGTTTCTTCAAGGCCTCATTTTCATAAATGAAGGGGAAATAACGTGAAATAATGTTACCTACAGCTGCAGCTAAGTGGACATAGGGACCCTCTTTCCCAAGAGACATACCCGAGGCAATTGCAAGGACAAGAGTTATTGTTTTTGCAACCAAAGTGTAGGTACCCAAGAATCGGCGAATCACAAACCCGGATAAGATAGTTTTCACCTCCGGCACACCCAGGCCGCATGCAGTGTACATAACTCGTTCATTTAGCTGGTTAGTCAGCCCATCTTGCACGTGCGATTGGGGGTTGGTTATCTTAGTCAGTAGAGTAATGATGCAAGCCAACAAAGCCAATATAACTGTTGCAGCTGTATAGATGACAAAGTCTAATTTAATAATTGAGTAGTTACGGAAGACAGTAGACCAAGAAACCCAGTCGATGCAAGTGTTTTCCATGTTGAATACGTATCCCGAGCGGAACACGTTCATGCTGTTTGAGTTAGTTGTTGGTGCACAGCATGCGACTTGGCTCAAGAGCCAGTTCGATTTACAGTAGCCATGCTTGAATCCGACCAAGACTATCTCAAACTTGTCAATTCCGAACGCAATGACGGCAAAGACGAATGCAATGAGGCAAATCAATACCCATTTGCCCAAAACAAAGTATATTTTAGTATATACCGAGATGGGACCGCCATCGATCCAGCGATTGTGCTCTAATTCATAGTTCAACTTGTTGGAGCCGATGAATGCGCGGGCCCAGTCGATAGTAGTGAAGTCATTGTAGAAGTTCCGTAAAGAATATAAGGTATTGGTTGGTATATTGAACCCACGCGATAACAAGGTGTGGTTAGTCAAGGTGGGGAACAACTCTTCTTGTTCCGGAGTTGGGGCCGAGGACCCAAGTTTTGGTAACGGCGATTTGATATTAAGAACACCAACCGACCTACGAGAGGTGAGTTTGGGGGTCTGAGGCCTGCTCTTCATGATGAAACAGAAGAGATGTGATGAGAAATTTTGATGATCTGCAATTCTAGAGCGCGTTCAAAGATGCAAGTGACTACGACGCCACAAGAAAAAGATAATGAGGTGACCATAAATGGCAATGAGGGGTGCCTGCGTTCAAAGATTGGGTGATGTCTCTTCTTATTGTGATTAATGGTATAATACTTCCAAACCTGGCATCTACGTTAAGAGCTGATCCGTTGTCGGCATCGATAATGGCCACCAGATTTACCAGCATTCTTATCATACACTTACACAAAAACATTTGTTCCTTGTGGGGTAATAATGGTGCTCTTGACGTGATCAAGAATAGAGTTCTAAACTGGAGAGTATCTCCTTCAACAGTCCGTTGAATAGATAACATGTATAGGTAGGATAGTTGGGTGATTGTTTTTTGAAGTGTTTTGGCACGTTGTTCATTGTAGTGTTTCTATTGTGGGGAAGAGAATATTAAGGAGAAGGATGTCAAGAAAAAGAGAAGCATTGTTTAGATCTCTGACTTAGAGAAGTAGTGTAGATCATTTTTAAGGTTAGGATGTGTAAGGTTAGGATGTATCTTCTATAAAAGGTTACTTAATTAATTTTAGATCGAGATAAGGTGAAGATAGGGTGAAGACAGTAAAGATTATCATTAGAGAATATGCTGTATAGACGTGCCAGATCTTCACCTCCTGAAGTTTACATGTTATGTGTTTACGTAGCTGATACTATAAGCTGTTGGAGCTGGTAGTTTTTACAGTAATCATTTCGATTGTAGAGGTATTCAAAGTTCTGTTATATTCCCTCATTTCATTCCACAGATTTATTTTAAAGGTTTAGAAATTGTTTATAGTCTTCAAAAACAACTCAAACATTTTGACAGGTACACTTTACCGAGCACATATACAAGCCTATATCCCATAAGTTCAGCTTAATTATAGCGCATTCATGAAGTAAATTCAATATCTGAAAATACTGTCAAATTGAAAGGTCGGTACGACCTTTTTAAAAATTGATCGGCCGTGCTTATTCTTTGGTATCTTAAACACCCCAATTGACACCCCAACGATTCACCTTATCCCATTCATTATATGAACAACTCGAATTCTCACAGTCAGAATAATCAAGGTTGAAATTTCATAGGTTTCTTATGTTGTCTTGACTCTCCTTTTACCACCCACTTAATTTCGTCTCCTGTTAATTTCATATTACCTCCTGCACTTGATGCGCTTTACGCACCTTTAAATTACAACTCCACCATTCGTAATACCCATGGCCACGGCCTATAACCACAACAACAACAACAACAGGCAGTGAGCCGGGCTTAGTCTTTTTCAAACCTTTCCATACCAACCCGATTATGTCAAAATTTGGCAACCGCGTTCCCCTCGCGATTGGTATGATAAAAATGCCCCACAAATGTTTGAACAGATAACATCTATTGAAGAGAAGTCATATGCACTAGATTGATAGAGTACAATTCGTAGACGAACCGTTAGTAGACATAACATAATGTGGTAGATCTTATAGAACCACAACTCCAATTCTGTTCCGGATAATTCCTAAGCTTGGGGTTATGTAACATCTAACCCCGGAACCATTTATAAAGAACTCGCTGCTATTGGGTGGCTCCACAAAATTGAAGCCGAGCAAGTTACTGCATTTGCCTCAACCCCACCCCCGCGAAAAGTATTTAAACCTCATTGATTCCCCATGCAAGGGTAGTTTTAAGGTGCAAAGAAACCAAACTACACAATGGGCAAAATCACAGTAAGCAACCCTATCGTCGAGATGGACGGTGATGAGATGACTAGAATCATCTGGCAGTTCATCAAAGACAAGTTGATTTTCCCTTACTTGGATGTTGACTTAAAGTACTATGATTTAGGTATTGAGTACAGAGATGAGACAGATGATAAGGTTACAACAGATGCTGCAGAAGCAATTCTTAAGTACCAGGTGGGTGTAAAGTGTGCTACTATCACCCCAGATGAGGCACGTGTCAAGGAGTTCAACTTGAAGAAGATGTGGCTTTCACCAAATGGTACCTTGCGTAACATCTTGGGAGGTACTGTGTTCCGTGAACCCATTGTGATCAGCAACATTCCACGTATTGTTCCATCATGGGAAGAACCTATCATCATCGGTAGACATGCTTTTGGTGATCAATATAAAGCCACTGACTTGGTTATCCCACAAGCTGGTGAATTATCACTCGTATTCAAGCCTTCCGATGGAAGTGCCCCACAAGAATTCCCAGTGTACAAGTACACAGCTCCAGGTGTTGCATTAGCTATGTACAACACAGACAGATCGATCACCGACTTTGCAGAGCTGTCGTTCAAGTTGGCCTTGGACCGTAAACTCAATTTGTTCTCATCTACCAAGAACACCATCTTGAAGAAGTATGATGGTCGTTTTAAGGACATTTTCGAGGACTTGTACGAATCTAAATACAAGAAATCCTTTGACGAAGCAGGAATATGGTACGAGCATCGTTTGATCGACGACATGGTAGCCCAGATGTTGAAGCTGAAGGGAGGTTACATCATCGCCATGAAGAACTACGATGGTGATGTACAATCTGACATTGTGGCACAAGGATTCGGTTCCTTGGGTTTGATGACCTCGGTTCTTATGACCCCAGATGGAAAGGCTTTCGAAGCAGAAGCTGCCCACGGTACCGTCACCAGACACTATAGACAACATCAGCAAGGGAAGGAGACATCCACCAACTCCATTGCGCTGATTTTCGCATGGTCCAGAGGTATCATCCAAAGAGGTAAGTTGGACAACACCCCTAACGTTGTCAAGTTTGGTGAATTGTTGGAACAAGCTACCATCGAGACCGTTTCCAAGGACAGCATCATGACAAAGGATTTGGCCTTGGCTCAAGGTAGAACCGACAGAGCTAGTTACGTAACAACCGAAGAGTTCATTGACGGTGTTAAGACTAGATTGGATAAGTTGTTGACTGAGTAAGTCGACTACGAACAGTGCAGAGTGAGAAGTTAGCGAGAAGCGGGATTATCCCGTGCTGTATATTCAATTCTTAAACTATATTGTATATTCTGTATACTTATTTATCTAAACATGATGATGATGAAATAGAAATGTAAGGTCAAATTTTGTGCTAATCTGAATTTTCATCTCACTGAATTTTTTTTGGCTGCAAATGCTTTTGTGGGGAGAGCCTATCAAAAGGTTCAATACAAGGTGTTCTATGTAAGAGTTATGTAATAGGTTAATGTGGTGATATTTCTTAGCTTATTAAGTTATCATTTATAAATCTTCCTGCGTTCAAATGGAAGTTAGAAGGCTCTCTGTTAGTTTATGTTAAATCATGTAAATTCATATGAATTGTCTTAGTAATCCACAACAACTTTCAGCTGATATTAAAGTATGTTCTATTGAACTCTCTACAGTCACTGGCTTTCCTTCTTTCTTTTATTCTTCATCATTTATATTCAATGATGTTCTACATTGTTGAACCAATATAACTACCAGCTGCATTCATTGTGCGCGATTTCTAAAGTCCAAATTGTCTCCGCCATTAATCCAACTTCAACTACATCTTCTATTCTACCATACTCCAAATCAATTCCTAAAAAATTTGAGCATTGCGTAGTTTATCTAATAATTGCATCATTAAAGTTAAACTTAGTTTTACTATGATTCCCATTCGGTGAAGAAAAAAAAGAAGCTCCGCGACGGGGAATTGAACCCCGGTCTACCGCGCGACAAGCGGTAATTCTAGCCACTAAACTATCACGGATGATCTTGAAAAAAATGTACCAAATTTGAATTTTGAATTACTTATTGATTTACTACTTCTCTCTTTAGCCGCAGCTCATCGATTAACTATCCAATTTGAATAGATTTGGACTCATTAGATAAGCATTTAATTGATCATGCGTTGACCTTTAACTCTCCTTGATCAACTCCTTAGTACAAGTTCTCAGATACTTTGAACCTAAAGCTTTTCCTGAGTTAATTGCTTGTATTAAGTCAAAAGAATGTAACAAGTGACAAGCATAACTATGATAAAAGGTCACTACACTGCTTTTACATTCAATATGCCTCCAATCATCTACTCTATAACACCCCCCGCATAACCACTACACTCAAATAGCGTTTTATGGACTCTTCTCCAATTATCGTGTACCACCCAAAACCGTTATTCAAAAGTTAGGTTAAAGTGAAGTGCACCAAAACAACTATCAATCAATGAACGTAGGATCGATTTTAAACAACGATTCTCCGCCGAGTTCTAAGGACGACTCTCCTACGGCAGGGGGGAACAATGCCAAAAGCGACACCACACCAACGAGCCACCAGAGGCATTCGATTGTCAATATCTTAAACGATCCTCCAAACAAACAATTTTCAAAGCCAGTAAGTCCAGTTTTGAAGAAGAGTACTATTGTGGGGATTACGAACGATAAGGATGTGGATATTACAACAGGGAAGGAAACTAGTGTCAATGTTAGTCGTCATTCTAGTGTGAGTGGGCCTGTGGAGAAGGAAATCAAGGAGGTTATGCTGCTGCCAAGCAGTACAGAAAGCAGTGTCCCAGCACTGCCTCATTTCGAGCTGCTGCCTCGCACAAAGAACGATTTAGCCAAGATCAAACTGATAAAAAGAAAGCCTCGTAGATACCAGGAGCCACCCATTTGGGCTCATGAGTATAAACCTCGTGGAGGCTATTCGCGCAATAACAATCATCACAATCAGCACAACCAACAATATGTCGAAAATACCAATGGCAACACACAACCAAACCAAGTTTTCCAAACTGTATTGACGGATAAGCGAGCATTGAATAACACACAGACACCAAGTGCCGACTTGGAATGTAGTATTACTGGTATTATCCCAACGTCACTGATGATTAAAACCATATCTGGGTGGATTTTTGCCAACTTTAAGAACATTCCTGAAGAGAACCGTAAATACGTGGAACTTGAGTTAAAGTTTGGTCGTATCATCGATAAAACGTTTGGAAAGCGTTTGAAACTCGATATAACTTCGGAATGTGTATACACAAACCACAGTGGGTCTCATTTCGATATGCAAATCGAGGAGGTTGCATGGCAGGAATTACAAAAGTTCCTTGTAGAGTTGGAGAATACATACCAGAACGAACTCAAAAAGTCCAAGAACTCAAAGAAACCTAAACGTAAGTTCAATACGCTAGACCTGGACATGACAGACAGCTTCTATCTGCTTGGAGAACGTAACTCAAAACAAAAATCAGTTCGTGTACTGAAAGACAACACATTGGAGCCCCCTCGTTATAGTGCCATTGACAAGCAACGTATACTGGACTTGTACATTTATAATCCAGCATGTATTTACGATCTTCGTTTGTCAATGCTGCTTGAAATGCCAGTAGCAGACGAAAACATCGAACTGTTGGTAGCGAGAAGCACCCCACGGTTGGTTAGGGAAAAGAAGCGTAATCTGTGGGTACATGCACCCACAATCACCCGATTCGACTTGACTAGAGTACTTACTCCATTGGAGCTGAAAAATAAACTGGGGAAGACGATTACAACGCATGAAAAAAAACACGAGGTGGAATTGGAAGTTGATTCTATGGAATTGTTCAATGCTATCGAGAAAGTTGACAAGGGAACTGATATGTTCCGTTTCGAGGAATTGGTGGAGGTGTTCATGAACAACGCCAGGGTTTTAAACAACCGTGTTTCTGCGTTGGCAAGATCAGAATTGTAAAAAAAAGAATGCTGTAAAATAGAACATCTTCTTGTATTATTTGAGTTAGTTAGATGAGCTCAGCTGTATTTATCTTATGTATTGACGAAAGTCTCAGTATGAAAATTAATTACCTTGTTAACATGTTCGAATGTATTGTTTATCTCCAAGAGACAGGAGTTAGACAGACGGACCATGAATATTTATATTTGCAACCATAAAACAGGTGATTTCACTTTATTAAGGAAAACAAGTAGACTTCACATCCTAATAATCCCAAACAATCAAATCGATCTCGTATACTTTCAATTTCTGACAAGTCTTTCACAGTAATCGAAACTATTAGGTTCTCTAATGAGCCAGCTAAGTGATATCGACTAATTTGATAGAAATCACTAGTATCGTTTGCATTGTTTAAATGATATGCCTTAGAGGTATACATATTTTAACTTTATCGATGAATAATCTATGATTTTAACTAATCTTTATCAATATTTATCCAAAATTGTTAAAAACTCTTATCAGCAAAGCATGTTATAAACCTAGAATAGCCTGAATCCGACATACGAATAGATATTCTAAAGAAATATCATATCCACTCTCCTTATGAGCATTTCCAATCACACAATATATTCCACGAAAGATTCGTCTACTCGCTTACTCGTTCCAAGTATAGTAACACGGCACACAAAACAAATCTTGACAGAACAGATCGCCATATTTTTCACGAAAAAAAAACAAGCAATATCAAGAAGCATGTTGATGTTGTTGGTATTGGCTCTAGCCAGTTTGCTTGGACTTGTCTATGGTGTATTGATCTTTTTTTCACATCAGCCTCGACTCTCTGTTACTTCTGAGGAGAAATATACCACCACTGTCGAAGGAGAGTATGAGTTACCTCCAAGGGCTGATTCGCAGTCTCTGTATGTTGAGCATGGGATTGAGTTGAGTATTGTGATTCCATGTTACAATGAGACAGAACGTTTGGGTAAGATGTTGGATGATGCAGTTGGCCACTTGAAGACAACATCAGTCAAGTATGAGATAGTTCTTGTTGACGATGGGTCTAGTGATGGCACTGGAGAGTACGCTATTTCGGAGGCAGACAAGCTCGGGTTAGCACCACACACCATGCGTGTTGTACAGTTGGCAAAGAACAGAGGAAAGGGTGGAGCTGTCACACATGGTGTCTTGCATTCTAGAGGTAAATACATCTTGTTTGCAGACGCTGACGGTGCAACATCGTTCAAAGACGTGGACAAACTTATTGCACATTTCAAAGAAAACGACCAAAGCGCAAGAATAGCCATCGGTTCGCGTGCACACATGGTAAACACAGATGCAGTCGTTAAGCGGTCCTTCATTAGAAACTTTTTGATGTATGGATTACACACATTGGTGTACGTCTTTGGAATTAGAGACGTCCAG
This sequence comes from Kodamaea hsintzibuensis (nom. inval.), assembly GCA_030568835.1. NCBI lineage: Eukaryota > Fungi > Ascomycota > Pichiomycetes > Serinales > Debaryomycetaceae > Kodamaea > Kodamaea hsintzibuensis (nom. inval.). Next base: position 67,123 of record JAJMJA010000039.1, read on the forward strand.
GACACCCAGTGTGGGTTCAAAATGTTCAATTTTGAAGCTGTCAAAAAGATATTTCCACACATGCATACCGAGAGATGGATTTTCGATGTTGAAATACTCCTCCTTGCCGAATTACAAAAAATCCCAATTAAAGAAATACCCGTTAATTGGAGGGAAATCGATGGTTCAAAGGTTAATTTAGCTAAAGACTCCATCGATATGGCAATTGACTTGGTCGTGACCCGTTTGGCTTATATTTTAGGAATCTACAAGTTAGATGAGTGTAGCAGGTCGAAAAAGAACATTTAATAGACGAACAGACTACGTATAGTGGTTCAAAAGGTGTCATTATAATACTTGTAGCAGTAGAGCGTGGAATTCAAATATATATTTAATACTGAACTAGTTAAGAGACTATTTTCAGTATAAACCCTTGCATTCTTATAATTCAAATTTTTGCTATTGTGATCTCTTCAGATTGATTACCGTAAATAGCCCATGTCCAATCGACTCGAGTTGCTTTCACTCGTTAGACTTAGTTTAGATAACTAGACGAGAGTACATCTTCCTCTTTCAGGAATTGTTTGAGTTGTGAACTCTTTCCATGGTGCGCATTCATTATCTGTATTTATGTGTTCACTTGTGGAAACAATCCGAAACAATAGAGATGTTTTATGACATCAACAGCTAGGCTCCTGTAGAAATGTTTGAGTAAACAAGTATAACAATTAGTAAAACTTATGACAATAGTCAAGTAAGTCGAGAGTCTACAAGGGTATTCTTATATCAAGAAGTTGTATGAGATATGGTAAGTTGCAAGATCAACATGAGTTTACTGTGCGGCTGCAAATCGTACATAACTACCAATAATCACTATAGTGAAATGTTTTTGATTGTTCGACGGCAAGTGGGTCGTTAAGAGCATTACTCCTGACTAAAGTTTACCTTAGTGAGTGGTACCTCGACTTGGTTCCTAATCATATCTCGTAGTACACTTTTGCAATACATTGTAAAAATTTTAATAAGGAGAATCTTCAACACAAGAAATCATAAACAACCTTCTTGAGTCCGATATCCAATGCAAGCTACGTCATACAGAAGAAATTGCAATGATTTTCCGTCTTGGGACGTTCCCCCTAACTTATCCACGCTCATATTATCTTCACAAACAAGAAATCGAAATGTTTTCAAAAATTTCTTAAGTGGATACAAAACGGTGTAGAGAATTCGCAGCAATATTGTACTTCATTCTACTTGATGGTTTAACTATTAAACCCGCATAACCATCTTTGTAAATCTCTTGGCTCTATAAAACTCTTAATCTCTTGAGGAGTAGAAAAATTGGCAGTTACAACGTGGCCCTGCATGATAAACAATCAAGAGACATTCAAAATTCTACATCAATCAACCAGCTATCCTTATTTATTCTACTGTTTTTTTAATTGTACAACCATTTAAATTAGACTTTTCTGTGTAGCCTACTTGTGACTTCACCGTGTAACCAGTTAAATCAGCTCATTGTACGTCATTTTCATGGCTTTGCAAGGCGACTTAAAAACGACATAAAAAACGACATCCAATCTTCAAATCAGCATTTGCCTGCAAAAAATTAAAAGCCGGAGACCCGTGTGATAAGCGAATTTGATATTTTAAGAGAGTACTTTCCAGCTAATCACAACAAGTAAAGCTACAGAAATGAACGCTACTTCTGCACGATTATACTAAGCGCCTCTAACACGAACGTATCCAGCAAGATCCGATTTCGAAAACATAAGCACGTCAGATCTATGTATCGTTATCATATTGGCACCTCAGGCACAAAATTCCTGACCGTGCGCCTTAGGCATATTGTCAAGTTCCCACAAAAAAGATAACGTGTAATGAAATTCAGGTTTATTGATCATATTCCCCCTAACTTCCCATGAAAATGAATACCTGCATTTTCATACATCTTCCAAGGAGCCAGCTTGAAATGCTAAACACCACTCCTAAGTCTCAAATCCCATGCGTTAACGTCATTTGACAACTTAATTTTATTGTGAAACCTGTCTCAGTTTGTACTTCAAACTTTATTTTTTTTGTTAACCTTACACATACTATGGCTTAAAAAGTAAATCTTTGTAAATCTAAGTTTTTTTTTTTATAGCAATAAACATATTCTTTCGTTCAATGAGTATCCAAGGGATGCTACTTAGCAAGAGGTTTTCGCAGACCAAGTTACTTGCAGCAGCCTTATTCTTATGTGTTGGGTTTGCTTTCATTGCATTTATTAAGGGAAGTGGCGAGACGGTGTTACTACACCACGATGAGGTGCTTCGTAAGGCTATGGGAGGCATGAACCCGAACGAGCAGGATCCACTAGACTATATCAGGCAACTGGTGGAAATGGAATACACCAAAGAGTTGATGAGCAAGATAGACCAGATCAAAGGTCAGTTGGACGACATGGAGTACGAATATGCTCATACCAATTCGAAAAAAATTATAGATAAAATCGCTAACGAATTATCCAAGGACAAAACTTCGCCCGATCTGTTGCGTACATCCAAGCAAAAGATTGAGGAGATTTTCAACAAAAAGTATGACAAACGTCTGTACTACGATGCATTAATTGAAAGCATTATTGTCCATAATGCCCCTACCTGCAAGAATATAGAGGAAAAGGGTAATATTCAGGGTTATGGGTTCAATAATGTTTGGAATCCATGCTTTTCCAAGAAATGGCTTATTGAAAACAGAGTCACTGTATCCGATGAACAATTCAAGGACTTGCAAGAAAAGCATGATAAGGTGGTGAGAATTTTACGTGAGTTACCAGATCCTCCTAAACAGTTCGTCAGTGGTGATGGTATAGTTATTAATGGAGGAGGAGATTACTTACTTGGAGCGTTGACTGTGATTGGTCAAATAAGAGAATTGGGATCCATTTTGCCAATCGAGCTTATTCTCACATTCAATAGCGAGTACGACCCATACATTTGTGAAAACTTGTTACCTCGTCTTAACACAAAGTGTGTGGTTGTAGAAAACACTATGGGAGCTCCTCTCTTGAAGAAACTCGATTTGAAGAGATTCCAGCTCAAAATGTTAGGTTTGCTTATTTCGAGTTTCGACAACAACATTGTTTTGGACGCAGATAATTTCCCTATTAAAAACCCTGATTTGTTACTCAAACAGGATGTCTTCTTGGAGACCAAATTCGTATTGTGGCCTGATATTTGGCACAAGGGTACTTCTCCAATCTACTATGATCTTGCCAGATTCCAACCAGGAGAGGTAGTCCGCAGACTGGGAATTCCAAATGACTGGAAGTTTGATGAGTACATGAAGAAAAACAAAGAAACAGACGTCTTTTTCCATGACTTGGACGGTATCCCAGCAGCAATGGGTGCTGAAACTGGTCAAATCGTCTATTCAAAACGTACCCACTTCAAATCATTAATGCTTACCTTGTACTACAACATATACGGCTACTCCCACTACTACCCTTTGCTTTTCCAAGGTGTGTTTGGTGTCGGAGACCGTGAAACGTTTGTTCCTGCTTTACACGTTATGAACGAGCCTTTCCACATGGTTAATCGTGAAACCTACCTTGCTGGGTTCCAAGACAGTAATGACGACTTCAAGGAAACCACTTTGGTCCAACATGACCCACAGCAACTGTCAGACTTCATGAAGGAATGGGCTAGATGGTTGAAAACAAAGGACTTGGATTCCAGAATATGGCCTTTCCAGAGAAACATTTACACCGAAAAGCTCTTAGCCGACTTCCAAGAAGAGTATGCTCTGAAACTGGAAGCTTACAAAATGCCCGAAGTTTTCTTCCTTCACATTCACCGTCCAAAGATTAATGCTATTGCAAACACTCTTCCGCATGACCAATCATACGATGATTTATTCACTCGTAGAAACTTGGGACTACCAGATAGGTACCCTGAATTTGGAACGTTCGATTGGGAACTCAGATTCCACACTATTTCTAAATACTTTGCATGTACTGCAGTTGACTCGAAATCTTTCTGGAACCAGATCTCAAAGTTAAAACAAAAAGAAGTTTGTGATGCTGTCACTAAGTATGTTGACTTCTTGAAGAAAGATCTGAAATCCTTAGACGCTGCTGAGTTGAATGTTTTAAATCGTTTATGAGATTAACAAAAACAAAAAGCACTATAGATTTGAGTAGCCTTGAAATGGTACTCTGGAATTAAATTCTAAGGGAGTCGCATTGTATTTTATAGAGAAGTAATTTTAAAGCATCAATGTTATTAGTTTTATGTGGTATATGCTGTAGTTTATTGTATTGGAAATGGCTGTCACGTAAATGACTTTACTCAGTGACCCTATAGTATATTTAGTAATTTAAAGTACTCTTGACTAGAAACTTATTAGATAACTTGGAGTGTTGAATCACATACGATGTAAAGAGCTTTCTGTTTGTGACACAAAAGTATTTGGCTGCAAATCTTGATTTTACCTATTCGAGTGAAAATAAGCTGAATTCTTTAAACTTTGTCTTAAGTCTTACATCTGACTCTGGTTAATATGCCTAAGAGGTCATTCACATATTAATGAAGTACTCCACTACCTTATGTCGTCTGGTGCAAGGCCCAAGTTGAAATTTCTCTCGTAAGAAGCATTTTTTGATTCTATCTGAAAACGAAGAGACTGCTTTGCTAGAAACGTTGGTTAGCCAACTTCTTGGAGTGTGGAGGTCATAGTCAGATCTAGTTATTAGGTGTCTTTGATTTTCGTTTTGGAAGGATTGTACTAGTTCATTCTATAGGATACTTCAAGTAACCATTATCATAATAACACAAATTTCCACCTTTACAGTCTGTGTGTACAATCTGTGTGTATTGTCTGTGCGTATTTATCTGAATTATCGAATTGACTTAAATATTACGGGTAGCGTTCTTCTTGGCTACATCCTGGGTTTCTATCGACTCTTACTGTTCCTCTTTCTCCTTTGCTTGTTTTGTATAGAAAATTTGAGACTCTCAACCTTATAGTAATGGCCCTAACAGACTGAAAAACAGACAGAAGGATGGGATGGTAACTGTTTAGCACATCCTAGAGAGAGAAGCATCAAGCAATTTGAAACTTTGAGCGCCACTTGGTTTTAAATCTTCTGAGTTATAAATAAGAAAAGACTAAAACTGGCAAAGTCCTGGGTCCTGCTCTATAACTAAATACTCAAAGGTAAGCTCTAACGAGAATAAGAATGCTTGGAAGGTGCCGCTACTCCCAATTGCCACAACCTTCTCAAAATCCCACCACTTTTGATGAGGCAAAAACTTTTGTAACATAAGAAGTGTTTTATTGCAGGGAGTGCAGTAGTAACTAGCTTCCCATAACCTTGTAATCCAAGTCTCACTTGAATCCAACCTATATACAAATAGTAGAACATCTACCACTCTGCACAAGCAAGCTGGCTCTCATCAACTCATCCTGTTGTACGGAACGTAAAAAGTCGTGCTACCTACAAAACATTAAGCATAACCATTTTCCGAATATATAATTTACCAAAATCAGTATGTACGTTGAGCTCCCCTTTGACGAGTTCAAGGTTAGCCCTGTGAATCGGAAGCGTGTTGCTTACTTTTACGATCAAGATGTTGGAAACTACTTTTACGGAACCGGTCATTGTATGAAACCGCATCGTATACGAATGACACATTCGCTCATTATGAACTATGAGCTATATAAGAAGATGGAAATATACAGGGCGCAGCCTGCGGAAAAGGGTGAGTTGACTCAGTTCCATACCGATGAGTATATCGATTTCATCAGTCGAGTGACACCAGATAATTTGCCTTTGTTTGAGCGTGAGCAGATTATATTCAATGTAGGGGATGATTGCCCTGTGTTTGATGGCTTGTACGAGTTTTGTAAGATTTCATGTGGTGGCTCAATGGAAGCGGCAGCCCGAATGAACCGAGGGGTTGCAGATATAACCATCAACTATGCTGGTGGTTTGCACCATGCCAAAAAGTCTGAAGCCTCTGGGTTCTGTTATATGAACGATATAGTGCTAGGGATAATCGAGTTGTTGAGAGTTCATCCGAGAGTGTTGTATATTGACACAGATGTCCATCATGGGGATGGTGTGGAGGAGGCATTCTACACTAGTGATAGGGTCATGACCTGCTCGTTTCACAAGTTTGGAGAATTTTTCCCAGGTACTGGTAACTTGAACGATATTGGTATCAACAAGGGGAAGTACCACTCTGTAAATATCCCATTAAGGGATGGAATAGATGATGTATCGTATAAATCGATTTTTGAACCTATCATCCAAGCCATTATAGATTGGTACCAGCCTTCAGCGATAGTATTACAATGTGGTGGCGACTCTCTACTGGGAGACAGGTTAGGGCCATTCAACTTATCTATGAGAGGACATGCCAATTGTGTACAATTTGTCAAGTCTTTCAATATTCCCATGATGGTTCTTGGAGGTGGTGGCTATACAATTCGTAACGTTGCTAGAACATGGTCATTTGAGACAGGACTTTGTAATGATGTGATCCTTCCCAGCGAAATTCCATATAACGGGTACTACGAGTACTATGCACCAACGTACGAGTTAGATGTACGTCCTTCCAATATGAATAATGCAAACTCGCGTGAGTATTTGGATAAGGTACTACAGAGCGTACTCACCAACTTAGATCACACTAAACACGCACCTTCTGTGCAGATGAACGAAGTTCCTCGTGATTTGGAGGATCGGTTTGATGATTTGGATGAAGATGGAACTGATGCTATGGATACCAAAGGAGGTTCTCAGTTTGCTAGAGATAAGCTTATTGTTGGAGAAAATGAGTTCTATGACGACGACGATGTAGATAAGGGTGAGAAAAATGTGTTCCTTGATAATGGTGAAAAGGAGCCAAATGTACTTTCTGACATTGAGATGGCTGAAATAGATGAGCTCAACAAGGAGTTTTAGATTGAGAATTAGATGTGAAATACGAAACAATTGTAAAAAGTAGCAAGTGTGTTAGTATGAAATGAATAGGAAGGAACTATCTATTATTGTAGATTTGAAGACTGGTATAGAATTTGGGTGCAAAAAAAAAAGAGAAAAAGAAATGCTTTAGGCTTATAAATTCTAGGCGGATTACTTCAATTAAAGCTTCAGGTTTAGTGAAGAATGCGATTATATCACAGCGAAGGTTACTAGGAGGAGATCAGAGTCATGTGAATGTAATTTACTGTATGGCACAACAGAGAGAACAGAAAAGTGAGCAGCATAATACAGGAAAACTAGAGAAGTGTTTCACTGTGAAATGTTGGAGATGAAATTTAACAACAGGCCCTTGCGTCGAGATCGAAAGATCGAAATCTTGATTTCAATTGAGGAGCTTCAGTACACATTAGATGTTTTCTTTTCAGTAGAGAAAGATTCAAGTTGATTTCTGGAATGGTTGCACATTTTGTACATGAAATTTGGAACCTTGTTTGAAAAGTGCCAGAACAATAAGAGGTGAACAATAGTGACACAAGCGTTATTGTAGGGCAACAGAGCACATAAAATGATAGGGGTACAATTTGGCTGTCTATCATGCTATGATCACCCACTAAACCAAGGAAACTTCAAATGGTTTGAACACTACGTCGATCATCAGGATACTCCTGAATCACCCCTTTAACCCAAACCGCCTTGAGACGCACACACTTTAGTCTTTTTATTGTTAGCTTTACTTCGCCAACACTTGGACCCCACATAGAAGGGCCTAGATACTTTCATGAAACAACAGCAATCTGGGGTCAGTCAGAACCCGTAAACAACATCTCGTGATCATAAGCACTAAACCAAATCATAAACTTATACACAAACACAAGCCACACTCTACTATTGTTACTTGTCTCGCGTTTAAACTTTCAATTCACCACACCGCACCACATTGCACAACACCACATCACACAATCTGTTCTATTGGAGAATAGTAATTGTTCGCATGAGCATTTCTTCTTATTAAGTAATTAAACTATATTGGGTACTTCAAGTAACTCAATAATCACTCTTGCACATTTAACATTCAGAGCAATGTGTAGAGCAATTTTAGGTAGACCAATAATAAGAACCCAAATCCATCCTCGGCAAACATATGAAAGGCTATCACTTTTTAAATGCACACAATGCTGTTAGATTTGGAATGTGCACCACAAACTGAAACCGCCCAAATTGCATACTCAACAATCAATTTGGTTGGCGGAAAAGGGAACTTTGTCACTGAATTGGGGATTATTTTGTGCTGCGCACGCCTTTCTTACATTCTCAAAAAAAATGCAGTGGCATTCTTGCCGCACCAGTACTAGAAGAGACAATCCCAAATGGATGTACGATCGTCTATGATGGTTCTACGTATTCACAGACTAAGGGGGGGGCAAGTTCGGCGCAGCTCAGGGTACGCAAGAAGAGAGTTGCCAAGGGAACTTACAGGTGGCCATCACACCATCCTCACAGCTCTAAAGTGTGTTTTGGGAACATTCCATTGAACAGTAAAACTCAATCCCGTATTTCTTAATTTTAATAGATCCCTTACACAAAATAAACCACAGTTTGTGACAAAAATTTTCTTTCATCAGAGAATCAAAACATTTTTATATACTCTCCTTTCTTCAGTGTCACTCACCCTAGTCTTTCTTTCACCCTTAGTCATTCGTTTAAAAACCCACCCACTCAAGTCGTTAACATGTTGTTCAAGTCTATTGCCCCATTCGCTTTATTAGCCTTCGGCATGGTTCAAGCTGAATCCACCACTATTGTCAGCACCATCACTATCACCAAGACCTTATTGACTCCTGAAGAGTCTTCCAGTATTTCGGCTGCCAGTGTTGCCTCTGTCGAATCCGTCAGCTCTGTTAGTGCTGCCAGTGTTGCGTCTGTTGATGCAGTTGCTTCGGCTTCTTCAGTCAGTGCTGCATCTGCTGATGCTGCTTCGGCTGCTTCTGCTTCGGCTGCTTCAGTTGCCTCAGATGCATCTGTTGCTTCTGTTGCTTCAGTCGAATCTGCTTCCAGTGCTGCCAGTGCTGCCTCTGCAGCTTCTGTTGCTGCCAAGGTCACTGCTGCCCCAGTCAAGGCTGTTTCCGTTTCCAACAACACAGTCAACTCAACCACCTCGAGCTTCTCCTCCAGCACTGGCTTGTACCAAAACACCACCATTTTGCTGACCTCCTCAACTCGCTCCAAATCCGAGTCTGGTTCCAGCTCCCACACCTCCAGCGGTGCTGCGCCATCTGCCGTCAGCTCTGCAAGAAGCTCGTCTTCCCACAATGGAGCTGCTGGCTTTGGTGACGCCGCCAAGGGTTTGACCTTGGGAATGGTTGGTGTGGCTATCGCCGCCTTGTTCTAAGGAACCCCCCTCCCAAAATACACAACTGCAACCTTTTGCACTTTCCTGGCCCATCCAAGACCCCCCGTTTTTTGTTTCGATGTTCAGATAACTGAACTCTACTGACACTATGTGATACTATACTCTTGTTATGTTTATCAAGCATCTTTAAACTCGGTGCACCACCAACTACTGTTGAAGCTGTTTTATACCTGTTGGCTTTTATTCCCCCCTGTACTATTGTACTACTATTACAATCATATCCTACGCTCCTGGTTAAACTTTCTTTGTTACACCATCCTCTTCTATTCTTGTCAGTATTACTTATATATTTCTCTCTAACTCTCGAGCCTGGATATTTTATGGAATGTTATGAATTAGCTAATAAACTCAATTAAAATATAATGTAGAGAACTAGAGTAATGAAGAGGTGCTAAGGAATGGGTTCTACAGGACCATGATATCGTATGCAAAGAATTAAGAAGATAAGGGACCTATATACGAATGGAACACTGACATGTCATAGCCGTTAATGTACTGGGCTCATAAGAACGTTTGGACGCCAAAAAAAAAAAAAAAAAAAAAAAAAAAGAACAATGCCGTCAATTTCGTTTATTGACGAAGAAGATTTGTTTACAATCAATGTTCCGTAAATGAAGTGAAAGAGATGCTTATGAAGTAGCCAGCATGTCGATTGAAGCACCCAATAATTATCTAGTTGTCTTGGATCTTGTCATGTACAAAAGACACACATTCTTCGTAATATAAACATCAATGGTCGGATTGTGAAGGTCCATAGTATTGGAGTACCATTCGTTCGTAAACCTCGTAATCTAAATGTGCTATGCAAGTTTGGGACTTCAATTTACTGTGGCATTTTCTACAACAGACAAAAAGGTAAACATAGATAAGTATGACAGCCCGAAACTTTACACCACTGGTGCTTTTTCCAAGTCCTGGTTGAACTTAATAATGATAATAAAAGTGGGGTCATTTCGTAGCCAGGATAATACATTGCTCAAGCTTTATTCACCTTTAGTGTTTTCAAGTACATATGGTGTTCTCAACTATAACTAAGAGATTTGTTGGGAGACTACGGGATTTTGGGAATATTCTAGCAATATTTTGCAACCACTTGTACAATCAAAAATAATCAATTGGAATAGTTTCTGTTGTCTGGTTTAAATTCACTATATTGGTTTAGTGCATCCAAACCAATTGGTTTCAACTTTAACCCAAATCTACGATGCTTTTCTCCCAATTGCTAACTTCAACCTTAACAATAGAAGTGTAACAGATTTGACTCTAATTACAACGGTTATAACCTACTACAAATATGCGAAATGGTCTATGATTGGCCACCTAATGCCGAATATTTAAACTAAGCAAAGAGTCACCCCTGATAACACTTATAGTGCTCTACTTTCCAAAACTTCATGCGGACATCTCCTGTCTATGAACGTCTTCCATTCATATCACGTATGTAGCTTTCCTTATCCAATAAATAGTATTCCAGCTCTGTCAAACCCTGGGGAATTTTGGGAGGAACCTTAGGTTTGTCTTCTGTTCGTTCTTGGAAACTCATTATGTCACTTGCATTCAAATCATCATAATCATGTCTCACTGCTCTTTGGAATACACTAGGCGAGAATTTCCCATTCCCCAAGTACCCTGTTTCCTGTGTACGTAAGTCTAAGACCTTAGTACGAGCACTACCGATCTGAGGTTGTGTTTTCACATGCTCACTAGGGGTAGGTGCATAGTATTTAGGATCTAACTCATTAGGGTTCATTGTATGAGCACCAAACCCCTCTGAACCATTTATGCTAGACCCGCCATTAAAGTTTAGAGACTGCTGCTGATCAAAGAGCTTGGGTTTTAGATGGCCGAGTTCCTCTGCACCAATACTGTCTGCTGAAAATGGTATCGATGCCACAGGTTTTACATTCAATCTATTAAAATCCAGTGACAAATCGTCTCCACTGTTCATTGGAGCAGGTGGTTTTCGTGTTGGTGGTTTACCCAGTGACCTTAGTTCACTTGACCCATTTGACTGCTGCAGATGTACAAAATTGTTATTGTAGGGTAATTCAGGCAACTCATGGTTTAAATTGGAAGTCAATTCCAGGTTGGAAATACGAGACTTCACCAAATGCGGTGGTGGCATAGGCGCTTCGAATTCAATGTCGTCCACATGCCAATCTCCTTCATGCATCAGGTGTCTGTTACGGCTAGTGTTTGAGTGAGGTTGAAAGTCCTCCTCGTATGAGCTTATAGGTGATATTGGACGATCGCTTCTCCCAAAAAGCCCATGGTTTTTGGTAGGACTGTTGCCAGCACTAGTAGTAACAGTTGTCCCACCATCAATACCCCAAAAGCTGGAATCCTTCTGCTGGAGTTTGTTCTTCAACTTGTTTAACTTCGCGACATATTTCTTCTTTCCTTTTGGTTCTTCTTCGCTCACGAAGATGTCATGAACTGAAGTAATAGCTGAGGGGTTATGTGAAGTAGCACTAGAACCACCGCTGAAGGAATTTTTGAAAGCAGAGAGTTTCAGCTTTTCTGATCCCGAGGATACAAATATATCATCCACAGCACTATGTTTCTTTGGTACTTTTGGTGGACTGCTCCCTTGGGTGAACCCGCTCTGTATAGAAGCTGGATAGTAGCCACTTTCGTTGGAATGGACTACTTCATTTTGCAGGTTCAAAAATGGTTCTTCTTTTATATGTTGTTCATGAATAGATTCTTGATGTATAATCTTCGGAGGTAGCACCGGGGCACTAGGGTAAAAGGTCATTTCCAAGAATATCATTCCTGCTCTCCGATCTGCCAAAGTGAGATCATACCATTTGTCGTATATGTACTTGCTTCCCTGTTGGTTATCGGGGTTGGCAAAAATAACAGAACAGTCAATTTCTGCGTTTCCGATGGGCGTTGGGTCGTTTTTAGTTTCGTCAAGCACGTCGAGTTTCATGATTGGTTTTCTATCTCTGCTTAATTGGAAGCGTACTTCATGAGTCCATTCAGGTGTTTGGCCAGCTCTGAAATGAGCAGCTGTACGTTGGGCTGTGGTACCAATTCTCAATGTAACGTAAGGCAGTTGTTTATCCAACTTCCGTCTGTTAGGTAAATGTTTGGCACGACATACAATCACAACCAAAGTTCCATCTGCCAGTTCAGGTGCACCGATGGCTTCACTCGATCCATGGTCGTAGATCAGGCTTGAAACCGACATTGAAAAATCTATGCTATTCCTAATATCCTAATAAACCAGTAAAATTTAAAACTCGAGAGGTTATGCACTGATCTTTGTTTACGAAACCTTTTCAAAAACACTGGAAATCAAGTGAATTAGTTCCTTCTTATTTGAAATCTAAGGTTTTAATGATTTACTTTAATGATGGTTTGTTTAGGTTTCTATATTAGGACTGTCACGTGCAAGATGATAGTTTGTGAAAGGCTGTGTCAGGGTCATTTGAGGTTTGCTACGTTACCAGGGGGCAGGAGATACAAAGGTAGTGAGAGTGACAAGTAACACAAGGGTCTGTTTCGATTGGCGATGTGGCTTGACAATTATCTTCTCTCATTCGTGTTGAGGCTCATGTGCGCTTATTTATTTCATTTATCAATTCGCTTAATGATTTTTGTTTAGGCTATTTTTAAGTTATAGAAGTGATCTTATTTGATGAAGGCCTGAAAGTTTGCTGGCCAATTGGGTGAGGACTCTTCAACTTAATTGTTAGTTTGTAGCATTGTGAGTAGTTAGTAGAGATTTATAGTCGTCCAAGTGCTATTGTTAAAGTATACTTCTTAATTAGCTCACATAAGAAGGCAAACTATCCTAAGGTTTGTCTTTCACAGTCGTAACGGTGCATTCACTTGGTACTGTTGGTGATACTTTAATGTAACTATGATACGTTTACCTAAAAAGAACAGACTTGAAATTTAAGCCTTCATACCGATCTCTGAAGAAACTCTTAAATGGTGTGAAAGATGAGAATGAACAATAAGCTGCATCTCGTTTCTGCGATCTTCACCCATTGTTTTATATGTCGCCTTTCTACGTATATGAAGTTGTATGGGAAGGACTTCAATTTTTCAATCATTAAGCACTTATTGTCGTTGTTCTTATGTTACAGATTCCACCTAGTTATAAGTTTCACCAAATTGTGCTTGTTGAACTACTAAATCTCTGAACTTAATTGAATAGTGTATTTTGCAGACTCACGTCAAACGTAGTTTGATGCTACCAAAAGAAGCTTTTTAAACTTGTGCCATGTTACATTTTTCTTGGTATTATTTACTGGCTGATTGATGAGTTTAACTGAATTCAAGTGCAATAGTAATTTCAAGTAAAATGAAATAGTAATTTCAAAGCTTCACAAGTCCAAAGAACTCCCTATTGTAGGGTCTCAATTGAATAGGTATTTGGAGCTGCACCTGGTATGCAGACGAGTATTGGCTGCTCTTACTTTCAAGAAACCAAAATTTAAAATGCTCATCATATCGTTTCAATGAAGCTGATTTCAATTTGATGAACCAACCTGAATTGAATAGTCTCAAACCATTCATTGAATCCTTTACGTATCATCGTGAAGAACTAGAATTGTCAATATACCACAATATTCATCTTCCCCAGATTGACATTTATCAATAATGTCGTGATTTTACATGTCGTTCTTGAATTTTTTTCGATGGCATCAAAACATCAACTCAACTAGGCCTTAAGGACAACCCATGTCTTTCAGATCGAGAAACTCAGGAAAGCAGTTGCTTCCATTTGGGCTCGACTACAGTGATGTTCTAGATTCTGGTACTGGAACGGAAAAATCGGAGTTGATCTTGCCGGTGAACGGTCAGTTGACAGACATTGAAACCGATGTAGCTAGACAATCTATTGCATTCACCAAATTGGTAGCTGAAGGGCCATTCTATACTGGATCTGTACAAGATGCTATAGAAAGCAATGCAGAAGTTAAGGTTAAAAAGATCAAGTTACTGAATACAGCTCCAGATGGGATTCAGAGGTACTCTGATAAGTACAAAAAGGTGAAAAAAATTGGAAGAAGCATTGAAGAACACCCGTACCAACTCGAGTTCTTTCCAGATGAGCTTTATAGTGTCATGGGAATACTGAACAAACACAAAAAGAAGTTACTTGCGTTATCTACATTCAAATCTAATGGTGGACTCAAGGAATTCAATGTTAACGAGGAAACAGAAGAAGACCAAGCGAAATCTTTATTAGAGAAGCTCAAGGATTTGGCTGAAGATGATTTGGACAATGGAGAAAACAAAGAAGAAGAAGAAGACGAAGCTGAAGAGGACTTGGACGACGAGTTTGAAGAAGACGATGATGATGATTATAATGCTGAAAAGTACTTTGATGATGGAGATGAAGATGGTGGGGACGGAGGTGGAGATGATGAAGCAGCATTTTAAAAAGTTTATACTTCTTGCATTTTCAATACTCCAACGGTTCCTTTTTTATAGATGTTACAACAATAAGTTGTATTCAGTGTACTATAGTTTAATATTGACAGGAAGTCATTTAGGAGTAGAAGTAAGGAGATGTAGAGAGTAGGATGGGCATCCAAAACAGTTTGGATGACTTTAGTTCACAGTTGAATCGCCCTATTCAAAATTAGATTACTTCAACATTCAAAACCAACGTGTAACTGGAATTACCTCCTCCGAGTTTATCACCTTTTTACGAACTACAGATTTGGATGCGAATAGTAAGTGGAGAATTATCTAATTACTGTACATGTTTTAATCTATATCCAAATGGACTATGCAAAATTTATACTTTTATATGTCAAACGTGAAGGATACCAAGGCATTTCTTCCTTCAACTTTGTCGAGCCATCTACCAAACTTATGTTCTTTAGCAATCAACACAAACACAAGTAACTTCTTCGATTCAACTACTTCAGCAGATTGGATGCTTACAACGACACCTTTAATATTTGGAATGGTTCCGATCAATTTGAAGTCACGCATTCCATCTTGAGAGATTTGCCAAACCCTGATTGAGCCGTCAAATGATCCACTAAAGAAAATATCACTGAATGGTACAGAGTGAGTTGCTGTGATCCAGAATGGTTGTTGTCTTGGAATCTGTCTGGTTGCATCTTCCAATTGTGTTTCTGCACTCGCCTTAGTTGGTTCAAACTTTGGTTGCAATCCGTGTGACAATCTTTGCGTGAACAAAGCTTTCTTCTTGGCTAATGACCACAAACTAAGATTACCATTGTCTGAACCTGTAATAAACTTAGACTCATCTGACATGGTAACTACTTCAATCAGACCTTCATTGTAGAATGGCACATCTTCTTCTTCAGCATCAGTGTTCTTCTTTCTCCTTCTCTTTTCGGTGGAGTCTCCTCCTCTGAATGTCAATCTTGATTCTTCAGAGATCTTCCAAAACATGGCAGTCTTATCTCTAGAACCAACAGATACACATGTTTCCTTCAGCAACGATGCTATATCAGTGATGTTATCTTGATGCCCGTACAAAATTTCCAATTGGGTGAATTGATTGATAGAGTACGTTCTTATTCTTAAGTCAGCACATGCAGCGTATAACTGGTCTGAGTTTCTTTTAAATGTGATTGAGTTTACTGCTGCTCTTGTGTCAAGCACCTTGAGACATGACAAGTTTTCTGTTGACCAAATAATCAATCTTCCATCGTCACCACCTGTTATCACATACTTTCCATCAGGGCTTGCGGCCACACAGTTGATTGGAGCGCAGTGGTGGTTTAAACTGACATTTGTGCGATTTACTTCGTTAAACTTCCAGCCTCCCTTGGCATGTTTTATTCTCTGTGGCTTCTTCTTTTGCTTTTCCATCGATATGTCCCATTTAATCAATTCGATGTCCTTTGAAACTGTGTACAAGTGTGGGTATTTAACAGACATACTAGTCAAGTTTTTGGATCCAATCCGAGTGACAATAGTTTCCACCTGATCGTCAAATTGCAAAGATACCTTGTCTCCTAAGAACTTATAGATGTGACCTTTATTTTCAGCAACGTCTACTTGTAAACGTCTTGATACAATATCATCATCCAAGTCTTGTGCATCAAATTCTCCATCTTCTACCTCAGTAGTTTTCAAGTTTTCCAAGTACTGTTTTGCTAATCTTCTTCTTTTATCAGCAGCGTTCTCATCAGCAAACTCTTCATCAGACAGCAATTCCTCTTCTCCGCGTCCGTCACTATCGAATTCTTGTGTTTGAGAGTTATCTTCGTCACTACTCAATCCAGAAAGATCATCATCGTTTGCTTCTCTTGATGCAGCGGGTCTATTTTTTTGCTGTTTTTTGCCCTTGCCTGTTATGCTAGTGGTTCTGTTGCTTGAACGCTTTCTCTTCCTCGAAGGATCAGATAAAAATGGATCTCCTGCCATCCTTACGTATCTACACTTTATTTTAACTTTGAAAAATTTATATCTTCTCATCTCATCGAAGTGAGAATCGGAGGAACGTGATTTTAGTCACATGTTTGATTACTTACTAACATACTTAATTGAAAGACAACAGTCTACCTAGTCTTCTAACAAATCCTCGATGTCGGAGTCATCTTGAGCATCATAGACAGTTTGGTTTCTTTCTCTTGTTTCTTGAGCGATAGCTTCAACGAAAGCTTGTTTTCGCTTTTCACTAGTTCTGGTCTTCTTACCCCAACCAAAGGTCTTCTCTTCACTCTTTAACTTGGCTTCCAATTCTTCTTTCTCACGAGCTTCTCTTTCAGGCTTTTCAGCTTCTTCTCTCTCATCGTCTGCTACTTGCTTCTTAAGCTGTTTGTTCTTAGCCCAGTTCAGGTAGTAGCCACGGAACAAAACATAAACACTGACAAATATAGCAAGACGCATATACTTGGTCAACTCTTCCTTGGACACATAGTTATAAATGAACAGGAAAACAGGAGCTGTTTCTTTGTTAATCAGTCCAAACTCACTCATGTTGATTGATGTTTATTCGGTTGAATCGGCGTAAACTTTTCAATTTCAAAGTTTTTTGTATTCTCGGAAAATTTGGATCATACTTTTGTGGGATTGTTGAGATCATTGATAATTAGTGAGTCTCGTGGGTTAGTAATATCAATGGAGTTTTGGGTAGAGGATTAAAATTAGAAGAGGGTGTTTAAAGAGCCCTATCGAGATGCCCTGGGGGTTTTAATTTTGGTCTCTGAAGGACATATTACTTGTTGCTCTGATTGAGGATATTTGAGGCATTTATAGACATTTAACGGCTGCAAAATATAGTAAATGAAGTAGAATACTGTAAGTACTTTATATTGCATTTGATTTAATGTGATCGTTAGATATCAGAATCAGGTGAATGGGTAGTCTGTGATTTTCATTATCTAACTAACTCACGGGCTTCCATAACCTACATAACTTGTAATCATTGAATTTATTAGTAATACGAAATGAGTTATTATTCAGTGTATATGAATGTGGTTACTTATAACCTTACAACTCATCATCGCTTCCAAACGGATCTATTTCAGGGTAATCACCAACCTCAACTTGCTTTGGTTTAACGAAACTTCCATGTTTCTCTTTACATTCGAAAATTTTAACTCCATCTATCCACCCATTATTCTTTCCAACTGGTTCGTCGAACTCAATTCCCACCCATTCGTTTTCACCTTCGTCAAGAAGTTCTATCTTCCCAACGAATTTGACGGTTCCACGTCTTTCTGAACTAATGTTAATAACACGACACCTATCTCCTACATTAATAGCTTTGGCAATAGTTGCGTTCTCATTCACCAGTTGCATCTTAGTCTCTTGAAAAGTAGGATTGAAACGTCCCAAGTTATTCTGGCGTTTCCAATCAAGCACAGTTCCCAGTTTTCTCTGGTACTCTTCTTCACTCAATTTGAATTCGTAATCATCACCTGGGTTCTCGTCAAGTAAGTCAGGAATATCAGAATCAGGATTGGTGTCAATAATATGCAACCTTGAGTACAGTACAAGCTGCAAATCGCTCACATTCGTTGATCTATCTCTTTCTTCATTATAGTTATCAGGTTGTGCCACTATGATATTATCATTTGATGCTGGAAGTGGATAATAATGAATCCTTTGAAACCTTGGTGGAATACCCGTAATGAGTTCTAATCTCTGTTTCAAGTAATGTAAGTCCCACTGAGGTGAGATCTTACGTTCACTTGACGTCTGCTTGGAGGTGACATTAATGTTGATATCCATGTTGGTGTTTTTGTTTTCTACTTCGAATATTGAAATTTGATATTGAAGCGAATTTATATTAAAAAGTTTAAAATACATTTTGGTTCTAATCATTAATTCTACTATTCATTTGAAGATATACCGTATACAAAGAATGAATCTCTCTTAATCATTTTGCCTTTCCAAGTTTTCATATTCAGCCAGTGTCAAATCATCCAAATCCAATAAACTAGTTTGTATGTGAAACTTAAAGTTCATTATGAATTCTGCAATCTTACAGCATTTATCATACAATTCCTGTCTTGATTTGTTCAAGTTGTGCAGCAACTCGTCGTGTGCAATCATAGCATTTTGATATTGGTTTTCCAATTCAATGAATCCTTGATAAGTATTAATCTTGATAGATCTTAATTCCCTTTCTAGCTTTTCAATCTGTGTGGAATACGTTGTGCTGTCATTGACCAGGGCTTCGTATATCTCATCATGGTATACTTTAAATTGTGTGAGTTTGTTCAGAAGTGTATCAACCTGTTCAGTTTGTTCCAGGATCCGCTCTTCTGCTTGATCTCGTTGCTCTTGAAGCTTGATTTGTTCATCTTGTAGTTGGTGGATTTTGTTATTAATTTCACTTCTATAACTGAGCAAGGATATCTTTTCATCCTTTAGTTTCTTATTGATGATTTCTTCGGGTGCTAGTGCTAATGTTGCTTTGGTAATATCCGGTTGTATTTTGATTTCAAAATTGTAATCGCTGGTAAACTTTGTCACCATATTGTTATATGTCTTTATAAAGTTCTGCAAACTTTGGAAGTTCTTGTTGAGTTCGATCTCACGTTCATCAAGAAGCTTTTGAGCTGAGTCTAACTTAGTTGATTGGGTGTCAATTGACTTCAGTATTTTGTCACGCTCAGAATTGAGGTTGTTGATATCTGTGATTGTTGTTCCTCGCAGTGTGATTCTATCCTCCAATTGTTTCAGGTGCTGTGTAAGTGATGACAATTCTTCTTCTTTGCTAGTTATTTCTGCCTTGATTTTCGTTAGTATATCGTTCCATTTCAGTTTTCTAGACTCCATGGTCTCGATATATGCTTTAAACTTGATCAAGTCGTCCTCCAAGGCCAATGACTTTTTCTCAGCCAGCTTCAACTCTTGGAGTTGCAGATCTAGTTCATTGTACTGGGATTTTAGATTACCGTTATCCTTTTCCAACAGTTGGATATCCTCGAGAAGCTTTGAATTTAATTTGTTAAAGTCAATCTGCAATTTTTCATAAAACTCTGTGTAGTCGTCTCTTTCGTTGATGAATTCACGGTACAGGTCTCGTATGTACTGTATGAATATCTTGTCGAACTCGTCTTCAGGACTGATAAACAGTGATTCTGTCATCGAGTCGAGGGGTGACGCGGCTCCGTTTAATTTTATGAGCCAATAAAGAACTCCTAAGAACAGAGGCCAGTTTTGGCCTCCAACGGCACTTATCTGAGACCGGTTGATAGTATCCAAGTATGGGTAGCTGAGGTTTTTCAATAGCAGAAATATCTCCACTTCTACTGACTTTTGGAACTCGTAGTAAGGGTCCAATTTATTGTACAAGAATTTGAACATATACACAAACTCCTTCTGAGTGGGTTGTCTCAATGTTTTAAGGGTTATCGAGTGGTTCATTTCCAATTCGAACTTGTGCAAAATTAAGAAGTCATATACTTGCTGTTGGATCAATTGTTGATAGTTTTTATCGCGTAAAGGTCTTTGGTCGATGACAGACGTTTGTGATGCTGGTATTTGCGAACTTGGTGTTAGCTGACTCGATGGTAAGTGAGCAGGTTGAGGAGTTTGCTGGAGACTACCTTGTGATGATGGTGGGTGAAGTGCTATTGCTGGTTGTAATGCTGACGATCCGGGCAAACCTAATCCACTTCCCAAACTCTGTCTACGTTTGTTTGTGGAAGCTGGAGTGGAAAGCAAAGACCGTCGTTTGTTATTGGTTGTAGGTAAGGTATCGAGTAAGTTTCGAGACCCTATCAATAGGGATGTACGTGTTGCGGAACCCATTGAGAGGCTCTTACCTGTGTTTTTTCGCAAGAGCGATGAAGGTGGTGGGTTGTTCATGTTCAATCAGTAAACCAACTTGAATGTTATTGTAGAGAAAGACAAGCCAACGAGCGTAGTGAGTTAAATAATAATACAGTGGAGGAAATGTGGATCAAGTATTCACTAGGCTATGTTGTGTACAAACGTCTTCAAGTGGTTTCTAAGCTAGTTCTTTATTTAATGTTGTTTTGTTTATTTGTTTTTTTTTTTTTGGTTTGAGGACTCCACAAAAATGAGAGAAGAGGAGGGAAATGGGTTTGGCCAATTGATGGTAGTATCAATTGGAGACACCAGGGGTTGTTGTTGGATGAGGCGAATATCGGATGTGTTGTCTTTTAGATGGTATAATAAAACACGTGAGAAGTTGTAGGAAGGGTTGTGAGTTATTTTATAAGATGTTATGAATGATTTTTGATGATAATAATAGGAAACAGATTCTGGAGTATGTAAGGTAGCTGATCGGGTGAGGAGGTTTACTATTTTTTAGATTAAAGTTGATTTTGTTATCTGTATTATAGTGTTTAGCATTTGCTTGAGTGTATGTTTAGTCTGTGTTTGTACATGAGGAGCAATATAATTCTTCGTAGTAAACTTGAGATTAAGACACAGAAAGGTCGCAGCATCAATTTCAGTTTCATTACAACACTTCCAAGGATTAAAGATAAAATGTTCAATGTAACATGATTTAACATGTTCAGTTAAATATTCTAATTTGGGTGCAAATTATATAAAAATTATGGGATTATAAAAATAAAGACAAATCACAAATAGTAGGAATAAATGCAGTTTAATGAATACATGCAGTTAAACAGACTCCTTAATAAAATTATGATCACTTACGTTCCCTCAAGTACAATTCAATGACAAAACTGTTTGAATATACCATAATTAATGTACAATTACGACTATTTATGCTACAATCTCACCAAGAAACTTGATACCAGGGCCAAGATCATAGGTTTAACCTATTTCAATAGATTATCGCCTCCTTAGATTCTTGCGTTCCAAAAAAAGTACTCTCTCAAATCACAGTGTCTTCTGGGAGGTTACTCCCTTCCCTAAATCCCATGACACCTAGAAGGGGTCACAAAGAATTCAGCCTCTCAGGGTTTCAATTGTAAGTATTACTACGGCAACTTTCTTATCCCACTTTTCCCCCACCATCTCGCTTAAAAATCAACCTGAATCCCCCATAAAACTGACACACACCCCACACGATCTACCACCTCAAGCCATGGGCTCTGGGCTCCTGAAACACTGGTACCCTCACTAAGCACAACTCTATAGGGAAAAGAAAAAACCCTCAAAGAGACTTTTCAAATTTCGCGTCGCTCACCCCTTCAAATTTCCCTTTCGCGATTAGCAAGCATCTAGGTCAGTACGAGGCGACAAAACTAAGACTCAACCAGCCTTACTCTATTGTCTTTCAAATATCACAGCCCACACGTCTCTTCTTGAATTGAGCGATCAAATTAGGAGGGTACAAATATAGTTGAGTTCTTCCAAATCCGACGTATCCGCCTATACAGCTTTTATCAAGCAGTGGTCAGCCATCATACGTCAGTCCACTTGACACTACATGATCAACATATAGTATCCAATCTTCAATTGACCTATTCATAACCACCCATCATCCCGATTATCATCGCACAAAAAAATCCAAAGAAAAACAAACTCAATAGAAGGGAAAAGCGATAGAAGAATGAGTAGTGAGAAGCCCACTACTCCAACGTTGTCACCAGTCAGGCCCAGCACGCCTCCCAAGGGGGGGTTAGGGTTACCTCCTAAAGGCGAATTCCCAGTGGTTCGAAACGATCATTCACGCAAGAGTCATGCTCTGAGCCAGAATCTGAACAAGGTGCACCGACTTTCAGCGTCGTATCTCAAGACACCAGAGCAGCCTCGCACTTCAGGGTCGTCGATACCCTTTAGTCCTGCTCTCAAGAGAACCAACTCGACGTTGAACTCCAAGTCTCCCGAGTTTAAACTAAGCATGCACAATGTGGCTTCACCGTACCCAACAAGTAGCCTTCTTAAAACACCACATTTGAACACTCCTCATGCTGGCGATGCTTACTCAGACGACGAAGGCACTGTAAACGGATCACCTGGTCACAAGGTTAAGCTCCAGAAAACACCCCAGTTTTTCCAATCTGCCAAAACCTTGTTCCAAGAAGATGGCAAGGAAGATTTGAGCGAAATCAGCTCACAACTCAAAAGTAGACTCAGTTCTGCCTTTGGGAAACTCAAGGAGGAACCATCCCAAAGCCCAAACAACAAATTGACATTTACAGAATTGACTTTTGATTCGTCGACTTCACCCACCAAGAAGCTTCGGCATAAACGGGGAGTTAACCACCCTGAACTAACACCCTGGACCCCATCTAATTCACTTCAGAAACTCAACTTGAACTTACAAACACTCCAACAATCACCTTTACCTCAAGCTAATGCATCTGCGATGTTTCCCAGCTCTCCAACTAACACAGCTCACTTCCAAACATACTTTAGGCACGACGAGGACGACGAGTTGATGAGCACACTGGAATACAGTGCAAAACCACTTCAAAAGTCTCCCTTTGAGGACAGGGTGCAGGCAATCAACATTCCTTCACCAGATGAATCACTGGCTCACAATGCATTGTTGGCAGCACTCTCGCGACAGAAGAAGAAGGTGCTGCCCAAAAGAACCAGCAGGGAACAGAAACGTAGTAGTTTGGACTTTGAAAGCTCCAAAACACGAGAAAAACGACGGAGTCTTGACTTCAAGTTGGCCACAACAGCACCATCCCCAAAAAAGAAACTCCCACCTCTTAACGTAGCGTTAGATCATAAGAGTAATGATAACGAACAGGATGCAGTGATCTCACTCATGTCTTTATCGTCACCACGGCCACTCAAATTCAACCTGCGTCCACACTCTAGATCTCATCTGCGTCAGCATAGCTTGAATAGTATCCCAGCAATCAGCCCACTTGCGAGTCCTATTCTGCACTCAGGTGCTAAAAAGCCAGTACTACCTCCAATAACTGGGTTGGGATTGATCGAGGGTCTAGAAAGGAGAGAGTCGGTGCTGCTGGCAGTGCTGCTGGTGCTGGCAATTCTGAACGGGCTGATGGCTGCAGCCGTGGCTTTAGTGCCGCCTATAAAAGTAGTGGACAATGATGAAACGGATATTGATGATGTGAGCGATGCAACGGTTGAAGAGTAATACAGGAAGAATGCTTTCAGCTTATTGCCTACAAGTTTAGGTATATGAATTTAATGCTGCTAGATCTTGCCTTGTGATAAAAAAGTTCCCAGTAGAATTCTGGGATGGCAGTAGTCGATTATAGAGTGACTATGTTTTCAGGCTCTTTGCATACAGCAATTCAAGCAAAGAGTAAGCTCATTTATTTCGGTGTATAACTTCCATATTATTTAGTAAGTTAGGTTTCAGAGAACAACTCTCTCAACATGAATTATGATCTGAAAAGATTTAGTTAGGTTTAAGATTTACTATGAGTTTAAGAGTTCTTTACTTAGTAGTGGACTTACAATTTATGCCTAGTCTAACATTTCAATTACCAATTGAACTTTCGGAAGCCATTTTAAAATGTGAACTGCAACTCCGTCACGACCATTTCATTAAATGAAATCACAAATGAGCACATTAAGATTTCGGAGCCATCATGCGGTACTTGCAGCCAATAAAGCACGGACGATTTGCAATACCTCCGTTGAAATCTCATCACTTGACTAATAAATTTGTACTCGCACGCAATTTTCAAATCTTCTTAAATAAGAGTTTGTAATCATCAGATTTAACAATTAGAACTAAACTATTGTACTTGGAAGATGAAGGTTTTGTTGTTATTGCATCCTACTGTGGTCACTGACCCTGAAATAGTCACTAAGGTGAAGGCACAGTTTGCTCTGGACGATGTGGAGCAACAGATAGCTGACAGAGTCACTAGGGGAGCTGTTGAGCTTGCACCTAAGTCATATGAAAAGATAGTGTATGTGAATCCTAACACTGACAAGAGTATTGCAGGACCATTAATAGACTTGATATATGCGTCGCTTGCATTTGATGGTTCGTTGAGTGGAGACTTACCTAAGGACCAAGCAGTAGACGCGTTGATGGCAGGATTTATAATCGAAGGAGACAACTGGGTTAAGCCCAAGCCAGTCGAAGCTGTATTGTTGAAGAAGAAACTGGGAAATAAGACTAGTTTACCAAGCTTCAAGAAGGCTGTGGTTAAAGAGGAACCAGTTGAAACCCCTTCGACACCTGAATCACTCAAGAGGAAGCTCGAAACAAAGTTATCGTATTTCAGTGCAAGCGATTCAGAAAACGAGGAAGAGGACGACAATGAAGGAGAAACTAACTATACCATAGACGAACGCGATTTAGTCAAAAATATCAACACATCCAATTTGATTATACCAAAGGCATGCCAACCTGTGGGTGGTAAGAGGAGAAAGGCATGTAAGGACTGTTCATGTGGACTCAAGGAACTCGAAGATGAAGAGACAAATAAACAAAGACTGTTACAAGACACTTTATTGGGAAACATGGCCCAAAGTGCTACCTTAGAAGCATTGAAGATTGAAGAAAGACTCAAGACTAAAGTAAGCTTCAAAGAAGAAGAGTTAGCAGAAGTGGATTTCACCATCGAAGGAAAGAAGGGAGGCTGTGGCTCTTGCGCATTAGGTGATGCCTTTAGATGCGATGGTTGCCCATTCTTAGGGTTGCCTCCATTTAAGCCAGGTGAAGTTGTCACCATAGACAGTTTGGATGAAGACTTTTAAAAAAGCTACGTTAGCTTTCTAAGGAAAGTTAAACTAGAATGAACGTACTATAGATTTAGTTTAATATGATAACCAAGATAATTATAAGCAACTGTAAAGGGGAACGTAGAAATATTTACAGTATTTATGGGTATGGCCAACTAGAAAGGTTAAGAAAGAGTCAGCTTTAATTATATGGAATAACAGAATAAAAAGGGGCCAGCCCGGAATCGAACCGGGGACCGCCCGCACCCTAAGCGAGAATCATACCACTAGACCACAGGCCCATTTTCTGGGGAAAAATTCAAAAATATAGGGTCATTATTGTCAACAAGAAATCGACTAAAAAGTTTTCCAAATTCACTCAAGGAATAGAGGATTACCCTAGTTTTCCAGCACAACCACACGGCCTACACAATACAATTACCCGTTACCGTAGTCTAGATTTCGTTGGTACGTCTATTGACTATCTGCCAGGAGAAAGTAGTTCGAGATTTAAAATCGTACCAGTTTCAGAACTTTCCTTTCACTGCCTAATTAGTCAATTACAATAGACCAGAATCCACACATTATGAGATGCGAATATCTACGACTCCGCGTACAAGCTTGGCCCTGTTTCTGAATAGTCCAAATCACCAATGAATGCTAGATCTATGTATTTGTGTCTTGCGACGTAATTCAACTTGCATCGCATACCTCAGATCCGTTCATAACCTTCAAAATTCAATTGTGTGATATTTTGAAACAATCTGAAACTTATCCATGTTGGAAATTTCTTCTACGATCTCCGATCACACTCAAATGGTAGATTCATTGACTCAACCCTATTAGCAGTCATTTGCTCCAGAGGTATTTAATCGCATAGAGAGGTTCATTATTCATAACTTTAATTTTAGGGATTTTCAAGCTTCTATTCACATTCTTTTAAAGTCCACTATTAAGTATACTCACCACTACATTTCACTTCCATGTAAAACTCTGAATTGCTAAGTCGCACCTCATCACACTTCACCACAGCTTAACTACTACTCGCAACAACCCATATTCTTGCTGAAATATTTGCAAACTCAACCTGGAATTGCTACCTATACTACCTATTGACTACCTTGAAACTACTACAAGCAGTCTTCTGTGAACCAGGTATATTGTAAATGGTGAAACAGTAGTATCATTAATTTTGCAACAGCCAGAAACAACAAATACCTAATAATTGAGTAATTATCTTGTAGGTTAGTAATAACAAAATGTGGGGAATGATAATTGAACAAGAGTTGAGGTAACCAAGCCAGGGAGCTAACAGCATTCGACGTGCGTATTTGGAATATTTTATTCCAAATGTAGTTGAGGGTCCAGGTGGTTCTATGTCAAATTGTAGCTGGACGCATGACAGCCGCGTTGAAAGAACTATAGCCGCGTGTAAATTACCTAGGCAGATAGCGGTAATATCAATGACTGACATAATGATATCTGACCAGCACTATGATTATCATTCCCTTTTCGGCATGCTCCTCAAATAAGATGGTTTACATTAACTTTTCCTGTGTTAAATTAATTTAGTTTTTAAGTCTGGGAAATCCCTGAATATATGTTCTTGAATTAGTTGGTCAGCTGAATAAAAGACTCTAAGTCAATACAGAATAAGTACGATAAGTTCAAAAAAGAACACTCATATTTACACAATACCTCATTTTCGAGATATATCAAAATGAAAATTGTTAAGCAACTTATGAGTCTAATAGTATGTGCTGCTCTTGCAAGTGCGACTCATTATTCAAGTGATTACTTCAAGTCTGTGATTTTACCAAATCAAAATCTAGCATTGCAGAATTTGACAACTAAATTAAATGACAATCAAGTATGTTATATTCATATTTTCGGATTGAGGACATCTATAATGCATGAAGGCAGCCCTTACTCTAGAGGATTAATGAAATATAAAGGCGATACTACTCTGGCAAAGACCTTTATAACGATAAGTGGTAACTCGAATCTGTTAAGTAGCGCTGAAGAATTCAGGGAAATGGTTGCAGGCAGTGATCATTTACCGGAATATGATGAAGAGTATGATTATTGCGCAAGTATATTAAATGATTATTCGTTCAGAAGTAGGCAGCCTAGGCGTAATTTAGCCAAAGCTAGATTGATTAGGAGGTTACCTGACGAAGACATAAACAAGAGTACTCAAATGATAATGTGTGCGTTGCAATCAATTCAAGGTGTAATAAGTGTATTCATATAACAGGAGGAGCAGTGCGTGAATGGGACAGCGAATACCATGTTGCAGGAGTGAGAGGGTGGCAGGTATATCAGTGCATAGACGTGCTTGCAGTGCTATGTGCATGCTATAGGAGTTGGAGATCAGGTTTTATATGCTCACAGCTAATAGAAGAAGAAGTCGTGCATGCGGACACAAATGAAAGAATAATAAGAGTGGATTTCTCTTCTTAGCTTTTCAATCAATTATTACTACCAATAATCATCACTCTAATCATATTTTGAAATTTCACTCAGACCAACATTATTTTCCTCAGGTAAATGGTTTCAAGAGCTGCAATAAAATAAAAATGCACACATTACTCTTTACCCGATTCTTTTTCTGACTACTTAGCTACCTTGAACCATCCACAATTTGGTTGCAAAAGCTTTCTATGCTTGGCAACCAATGTTGTGGGGCAATCTAAAATGCGAACAGTGTGTTCTACAAATCACTAATAACTCGTAAGAGACTGCGTGAGAAATATGTAACACACTACCCAATATTATAGAGCTTCCATTTACAGACTGTGCTAGGTCTTCCGGCTCTTCCAATCTCTTTAACCTGGAGTTGGTTGAAATTTCACCCACTGTAAGCTCTGTGCACCCATACAGATTGTAATTGGTCTTTCATCTTGCATCTATTTTGTTGATTGCAGATCGCGCTGCAAAAAGAAATGGGCGGGATAGTGTAATGTTCACGAGGTGGAAGAGAATTGCCATAAGTTGAGATAATATAAATGAGTTTCAATATTTTTTTGATAGGACTAAAGCTAATCTTGAAATTCA
Source organism: Kodamaea hsintzibuensis (nom. inval.) (assembly GCA_030568835.1). Classification (NCBI taxonomy): domain Eukaryota; kingdom Fungi; phylum Ascomycota; class Pichiomycetes; order Serinales; family Debaryomycetaceae; genus Kodamaea; species Kodamaea hsintzibuensis (nom. inval.). Next base: position 95,556 of record JAJMJA010000039.1, read on the forward strand.
TGATAACTAAAATAGATCCCCTCCTTTGACAACATTTTCAAGATTAGAAATGATACAAAGCAAGAAACCTAATTCCTGGTTTGTGTTTGAAATTCGGGATTATGAAGAAGTAGCTGTTTGGTATAGAAATACAGTGTTTCTTAAGTTGAACATTTGTTTTAAGGTGCTTGAAATTTCATTTCATGTCATCTCTTCTTTTAACCTTATTGTATGCTTAAATTAAACTTATTCCAAATGTGGATTGGTTAGTATGCTAATGCGAGTACAAGCAAGATTCAATTTGTAATTGGAAAGCTTATCAAGCTGGTTTTCGTGAAGGTAACAATCTCTCTCATCGGCTGCAAATTTTTCTTTAAATTCCTTTTTTCTACGTCCACTTTTTCTGAGTTCCAAAGTTGACGTCAGAGGCGGGTGTAGTGGTAACGTTCAGAAGCGAGGACATCACTTCATGCTGAATAACCACAACGTTACTGCAATTCCTCTAACCGAGGTGTGTAGAATTGAGTCAGAAACGTTATTAGGGCCCACGTTCTCAAAAAATCAGTATGCGGATGTTCCGAAGGGTCAACAGACGTCACACTAACCAAGTAAAGGTTATGAATTAACCGTTGGAATTCAAGTTGAACCCTTTGAAATTGCATGGAGATGATCTACTACATTGTGGTGCATTAATATCTACCTTGTGAGAAAGCTTAAACTAAATTTTCAGATGTACGGTTTATATATGCCTAGTCTTGAGATCGTTCGCTTTGGACTATACTTTACACTTTTAGAACTGAAAAATAGAAGGTTAATAATAATGGGGAATGGAGGTGAGAGTGAGAATTAATATTACGAAGTCCATGTTTAAAATCGGTTAAAAGTAGTTGATAGTTGCACTAGAAGCACACATAAGGGATATTTAACATTCTAAAGGCTATCTATTACTAAGTGTTTTATTTTTTAATGACTTTTGTGTAAAATATGAATAACTGACCTAGAGAGCGAGCCACTTCAGTAAAAGGTATTCAAACATCTTTTGTTTACGTCAATAGGTGATGCTGAGATATTCGAAAGTATTTAACAAATCGATACTAAGGCTGCCTTCAATTACCCAGGCCTCACACCAGATATCAGAATGTAACATCTTTCAATGTATTTGAGGCTCGATGCAAGGGCTGACTCCAACTGACGTGAAATACTTCAGTTTTGACATTATTTTTAAAGAAAAAATAACTAGTATTTGACTTCTAGTTGGATCGCACTTTTTTTCACGGCATTGTCAATTACGGACCAAACTAGTACTTTTTACAGAAATCAGTGTGTCACCTCTAACACTTCATTTATTAGCAGTATTTGCAGCATGCACCCAAAAGAAGAAGTATGCGAAAACATAAAGATTTTTCAAGTTTTGACTAATATTTTACGATGGATTGATTTAAACGATTAAATAGGCTTCACCGTAATGGTCGGTTTGAAAGGATTTAACCCGTTTACGGATTAAAGCCGTCGGAGTAGATTTCCTTGGTTGCAATTATCGCTAGTACACCCAAACTAATTAGCTGATTGTCGAGTGCACATTCCTGGGGTTGCACGTATATTTGAGGATTCAAAAATAATATTTTTGCTTCTGAGTGAATAGGTATAATATACAAGTGAAGTTTCGATGGTAGTCTCGAAAGAAGGAAGAAACAACAAGTACTTTATTAAAGTTGTCAAAATTGAGAGTTAAGTATCTTCTTAATCTTTTTTATTTATTATCATTTTTTGCAAATTTTTGTATAAAGATGAACTTTTTTACATTATCAATTAGGAGACAATGGATGTACAAAGAGCCTTCATATTATAAGTTACTATGATTAGTTTATAGTCAATTGAATGGAGCATAAACATAAAATATTTCACTACCAACAAATCGCGCATAGTTTACAAAAATTGCACATTTTCAGTCTCAATATAACTTATTTTAACCATTGGAGCTTTAGTTTGATTTAATCACGCTTGTGAGTACTCTTTCAGTCACGAAATGCCTGGTTAGCTCAATCGGTAGAGCATTTGACTCTTACTTAAGGATATCAAAAGGTTACGGGTTCGAGCCCCGTATCGGGCTTTATTTTTTCGGTAACTCTTCTGTAGTAGTGAACAAACTTGTTGATGAACGCACAGCGTGCGTTCTATTTCATCGTCAATCTTGATTAAACGGTAGCGATTTATGCCTCTAACTTTTTTTTGAATTCATCATATTAACGTATCATGTATGCATAAAAATGAAACTGCGCTTTCCAGTGCAGAAGAATCATTGTAGTTGGCATATTGGAATATCGGACCCCTTCCAGATGATGTATCTTTGTGAGGCAGAATAGAGGCATCTAAAGTGAAAATATTTGCACGATTATAGAGAGATCATTCAGGCTTCTTCCATTTTAATTCACTATATAACACCCTTGAAATTTCTTCCATCCAGCAAGTTTTTGCAGCCGTATCCAAATCGAAAATGTTGTTCCAAAATTTGGCACTTTTCTCTGTTTGGGCTAGTATTTCTGCAGGAGCAAGAGTAACTGGTATATTTACAGGCCTTGACTCTCTTGTATACAATCCAGCTGGTGATTATGGTTTGATTTCGCCTGGGAATCCAAGTTGGATAGCTTCTGTGGATTGGAGTGTAAAAAAGATCAAAGCTGGTGACACTTTCTCTCTTGACTTGCCCTGTGTCTTCAAATTCACAGCAACTTCATCCACCATTAATTTGCAATCTAATGGTGATATTTTTGCAACATGTAATATGAATTCAGGAGATATTCTCGCTTCCGGATCCAGTATTGACTGTACTGCGACTCTGTTAGTGGACATTGACACAACTGTTTTTGGAACAATCTCATTTCCAGTTGCATTCAACATTGGAGGCTCATCATTAGTAAATGATTTACAAGATGCCTCGTGCTTCACTGCTGGTACAAACACTGTTACATTTTATGATGGTAACAAAAAGCTCACTACCCAAGTGGATTTTGAAGGAGGTGTCGTTTTATCGGATGCTTCGAGCATCGTGTACAGCTCTAGAATGATTCCTTCGATTAAGAAAGAGCAGAACTATCTTCTAGCTGGGGATTGTCCGAGTGGATACGACAGCGGATCTTTAGGTTTTACCTTACAAAACTCAGTTCTTGATTGTTCTACTGTGCATGCTGCTATGACCGATCAATTGAATGCTTGGTACCGCCCTCAAAATAGTCAACCACTTCAGTACACGTCCTCTTGCTCAGCACAAGGATATAAAATCTACTATCGAAACGTTCCTGCCGGATTCCGACCCTTTATCGATGGAATTTCGACACCCCCTTCAGTCGGTAACTTTGACGTTCAGTATACAAATACTTACAACTGTGTCGGAGGCTCATATGTTGACAATGGATTACTGATTAACTGGGGTCCATATGCTAATAGCGGAACTGGTTCCAACGGGAATGTTATAACTATTATTACCAGAACGTACACCGGTGACAGGACTTTTATTACCACGTTGCCATATAATACAGCCCCAGGAAATACAGAGACAATCTTGGTAAACGTACCTATTCCAACTGTAACGACAACCTTGACTTGGACTGGTATTGATACTGTTACTTCAACCGTAACTGCTACACCTGGGGAGACAGCTACTGTAATTATCGAGGTGCCAACTCCTGCCGCAACAATCACTTCGACTTGGACAGGAACTGATACTTCGACTGTTACTGTGCCAGCAGGATCCGATGGTACTGAAACCGTTATTGTTGAAGTTCCTACTCCAATTACAACGATCACATCAACTTGGACAGGAACTGATACAA